>JAVTVY010009332.1:0-47358 GCA_036873755.1 Hanleya hanleyi | reverse complement strand
AGGAGAGAGGAAGCTACAACATTACCACCTAAATCTACAACTTCATAAACTGATGTCATCAAGGGCTGATGCATACAACAAATTCAAACACCGTTGTAGTGGCTACTTATCTGCAGGAGCTTCAGCTAACTGTGTGGATACATTGGACCTCTTGGAGTCTCTGGAGAACGAGAAAGTATGTCCCATTGGAAAATATTGTGTTTTGAAGAGCCTGCTGTCTGGTGTAAGTGATACAGCTATTGAAATTGTGGAGGCACATGAGAGACAGATGGGGATTACAGGAAATATGGTCACTGATCCAAATCACAAACGTATCATCGACCTTCCGATTACAGGTATGCGTTATGTTTCTATTTCGAATAAGCATTTTGTGGTCAAGCGTGATAGATGCCACAGTTTCTGATTTAAAATATAAATATAAAATATATAAAATTTAAATAATTATCTTATCAACGCTCGCGAATCGTATATGCTGCAATACCATCTTACTTATTTCAATCGAATATGGTGTTTAGTGAGCCCATATCATGAATATTTAACAGCTTTATAACAGGCTTCCACTATGTCTGTGCATTTGGACTAATCCACCTGTACTCTGCTACGGGCTGTGTAATTTGGCTGAGCCGGTCACAAAGCTCTTACATTCCATGCCCCTTTCCTTACACTCAGAAGAGATATCATGATTGGTGAATGTTCGCGTTAATGTGAGACGGTAACATCCTATAGCGACAAAAATCAATTGACAATTCAGTGTTAGTTTGCTGTTATGCGGAGGAGAAAAAATGTCACGACGTGCTACTGTTCTTTCCCAATACCGCTGCACAACAGGGACGACAACTCTGATGGTTCCTTCACGGTTTGCTTCTCTCTTCGTCTGCCTTTGCACTGAGTAAAATAAATGACCCCCCCCCCCCCCCCCCCCCCCCTCGTCACTTGGGTACAGTATAATAGAACGGGAAACAAGAGGAAGCAAAGTATTAAGAAATGCTTTTTCATTTTTTTTCTATTTATTTATTTATCAAACGTATATATTTATTAAAGATCATTTTATTATTATTAAATCGTACATATGAAATAGAGACTCGTCCAGTCTAGCATTGCCCTCGCCCTTCGGCAAGCAGCCTCATCGAACTCGGGCAGATATACGGTAACAGATCACCACAGTGTACTGATAATATATTTATCATATACCTCTTTGTTGAGATAAAATCTGTGGTAAATTCTGAAAGAAACAAGGCGGATTACTTCTCGAGAATTTTTTTTATGTGTATGGGATGCCCGGTTCATTATACGATTTTCTGCTCTAAATCGCTGCGCGCACGTGCGAAAACAAAATGTCGAGCAGATTGCAGTTGGACTGTCGGTGGCTATCTGTGTCAAACGAAATCCGTGAATTGCAATAAACGAAGTCTGTCCCGTCCCCAGTATTACACATATTGCAAGTTGGAATTGCTACAGTATCTGTTAGCCGCTGCTTCATGTAGGCGCTGCTTTTCCAGTTTTCCGTAATCAAATCGTCAAGGCACCGGTATTTTTTTTTTCGAATGCAACTTTTGTAACACCGAACAACATCATCAACTAATCAGTCAGTCGTTCTGTACATTGGAGTATAATTTTAATGGTATACCGAAACACTGATACTTTTTTTCAGATATTGGACAAGATAATGGATCAGATTCTCGACATTTAAATCCGTTATTGAAAATCCGACAATTTTCTTTGGTATATAGCGGAAAAAATTAGTGTAATTAGTTTATTTACATTACATTCAATGCTTGGAAATGGCTTATCTTTGTGCATACAAGCGAGATATGCACATGTGAGGTAAATAACTTGAACTGCCTATGCAACAAAGGTGGCATGCGTACGATTTTTCTCCAGCATGAATTCTCCACAAATTGTACATGTGCAGTTTCTCTCCGGTATGTATCAATCGGTGATACTTCGGGCTAAATGTAATGATAAACCATTGCGCACAATCGTGAAATTCGTGGAGTCTAACGTGTGTGCCCGAAATGGCGATTTTCTTCCGAGTTCATGACACACACTGTAGATAGGTATGGCTTTTACCTGTATGACGGCTTCTGTTAATTTGAATAGATTGATATGCCTCTTAAGTGAACCGCGATCGAGAATATGGAAAAGAAATACATGTACGTAATGCTGCTGCCGCATGAATTTTGTCCAGAACTGAACGCATTTTTTAAGAGCTATAACTATTGAAACGTAAAAGACTGGGACCTTCAATATATGTAACATTCCATTCTCCAGAAGAGGGCCCTTAACATGTTTATCATCCGTTCTCTCAAATAAACTAATTACTCTCATGTTTGTTTGTTGTTTTTGTTTTTTTCGCTATATACTGAAGAAAATTGTCGGATTTTCAATAACAGATTGAAATGTCGAAAATCACCTATTTCTGTATTCGGGCATACATACTCCCAACAAGTTCATAGGATGGTGCTGGATGGTGTGTAGGCATGAACACTATGCCCCAGGAGATCCTTTGGTGAAAAAATCACGCTTTTGTCATTTACTTCAAAAAAAAATTCACTAAGCCACCTCATTACTAATTCATCGAAATGCAGTGACGCCCGTCAACACCCGTTGTCAGGCCCTAACGCCATATCTGTACGCCCTAAAGCCCGTCTCATTGCATTAACGCCTTATCTTAATGCCTTAACGCCCTATCCTAACGCCCTAACGCGCATAGACCAGTCAATCGGCGGGCTGGGGAAGTAACCAATCAGTGCAGCTATAAGGGCATTCACGGCGTACACACCGCGACATGTAAAAACATGTGACAAAATGTAGCACTATATATGACTCATTATGTCCATCATAATCAACGTTGGTCAGGATGGTCGAGTGGCCGAGTGGTCTAAGGCGCCAGTCTTAAGTGCTGGTCCACATATGTGGGACGTGGGTTCGAATCCCACTCCTGACATACACCTTTTTCCTTATTCTTCGCCATGTTGTAGAACCATTGTACAAATATAGCACTGTATAGGAATCATTATGACGATAACCAGCGTTGGCCAGGATGATCGAGAGGTCTAAGGCTCCAGTCTCAAGATCTATGAAATTGTCTTCCCCGTGGTATGGGTATACTGGTCTGCACATGCGGGTGTGGGTTCGAATCCCAGTCTTGACACGCAACAGTTTACTGGTCACACGGAGTCCTAGAAATGAAAATATTGTTGTTGTTGTTGTTGTTGAGATAGTATTGTCTCTCAATTTCGGGTAAGTAAAAGTCAGGGGAAGTAATCCAGTTTAGTAGTACAGAAAGCCGAAACTATCAGGGTTAATTTTCGGGAAATTTTTTAGAAAACCCCTGTTCTATTTATAGATCACTTAGGAGTAGTAGAGAAAGGGGAGTTTCGGAGCTGCAAGCAAGCGCGTTTGAAGAGAGGTGGCCATTTTCGCTCTGGCTACCTGGCAGGGTTACCTCAGCATATCCGGAAGTGACGTCACAGAGGTCATATGCAAATTTTTTAGCTCAACTTGGGGTCGCGGTGGACCAACGCCAAGGTTACCGCAGTGCTGTAACTTAACGCCTGCTCGCATGCAAATGCAGGCAAAAAATGTGCGGGCATGCCGTACTTTCGATACGCCTGTCCGTGCGGCTTGCACTTTGTTATCACTTGTTTCACTTGTTTGTCTATTATTTATTGGTCGTCCGCGTCAACAATAAACATGTCCGTGAATTATAAATTCTACCTAAATCGTCGTTTTTGTTTACAAGTTTCTTGTTATCGTCGCTTATGTTCTGAGAAATTTATCTCCACCTAGGAGAGCTCCTAACATTCTACGTATCCAATGATATATTCTCGACGATTCGATTATCGATTTACAACTCAAGTAGGCCCTTGTTCAATCAGAAGCCGTCGTTTGAGAAAGTTTAATCTTCGGCCATAATCGCTTTTGGACTAAGCTTCGTCGGGCAGGCCAGGATACTGTAACAGCAGCATGTCCCCAAACACTTCTTTGCGCATTTGGGGTGTAGTAAGTAAAGTGGTCATTCTTGAGGTGCGCAGGGATAGATTTGAGATGCTCTATATCTCATCCAAAGATGGAGTATAGAGTGTCATCTCGAAGCCCTCGTGGCGTAGACCATGACTTGAGTGATTTCCATGTCATCTGCGACGTCATTGGTGACGTCATCAATACGAGTGGTAGCGAAATTTTGATTAGTCGATCAATACATATGGACTGATAATCCCTATATATACAGACACCACCACCACCGGGCGTTGACGTAGGGTGGAGCTCATGGAGCGCAGAGCTCTGAAGTTACGTCATCGTACGCATGCGCACGCACCTGTGGTGCACTCTGTACCCTATAGTCCGTAGGGCATATTGTACACCAGAGTAGCTGACTGAAGAGATAATCTAGGCAGTGCGTTGTTTACAGATTTCACAATGTCTGCCTGAATGTTTACATGTACCGATACACTGTACGTAAGCCGAGTGTATGGTGAATAAAACATTATTTAGTCATTAAAAGGTCATGACAGCTGATAAAGTGAAGTAATTAGAGTGTAATGTATTAGCATCACAAAATGTAAAAACAGGTAGTTGTTTGTTGTATCTCGGTCAGAAATTATGTTAAACTGATGACAATGTCCAATAAAATGATTTCCAATTGGGTGGCAATTTCGAATTCATCAAAGCTGGCCCATCTGTAATATTGGCACGGTACATTTACTGAACATCAGTACCTTTCATGTAAAAGTGTTCATTATAACAAATAGAAATGTGTACAAAGGGTAGGCGGTTGGTTTAGGTCAACACATTTACTCCCTCCCCCACCACCCCTCCCCCCCCCCTTCCAAATTACAACATAAAACCCACCCATGCAGAGTTCAGCTTGCAGCCATAGATTTTCTGGGTCCTGGAACAATCACAAATCAGCATGCAAAAGATAATACTTTTGTCACAAATGTAAATAACTTCCAATTTTGTTACGGTAAGCCAGTCGACTAATGTTCATTTTCCCGATTAAGTGAAGGATTTGGTGGTCATTCTGCAATTACGTCATTTTTACTCAAACATTTGAACCGATCATTCACGTGGAATATTTGATCAATGACTTGGCCATGTAAAATAATCTGTCCGCCATGGAAGAATCAAACTGGAATTTTCCCACATCTTATATTTGACAGATTAATGCAGCGAAATCTGACACATAAAGGTGTCAATGTAGACGATCTTGATTTTCGCATCCATGGAAAGTTCCCACGTTTCCTTCCATAGTAATCAAGCAGGCCCTCGTAGCAATCGAAATGATATTGCCAGCCTCGACAGAGAAAACATTAATTCTGGTTATGGGTTGACCAGTCAGAACATCACATTTTCGAACTTGCTAGAATCTTCTCCTAGCAACCAAGTTAACGTCTATAACACATGCGACACGAATTCTATTCGCGTTAACAGATTTTAGTAAGATGTGAAGTGCAGCAAATCTGATTTAACTCGGCTATCTATCATATCTAAAATCCAAATTCATGGTTATTGTTCTTCATAACCCAATCATACCTGTGTTAATATGAAACGCGGTTATCTCATCTCGATGAGAATACATAGCATAATCCCGAAAAGCCCAGGCCAGATAGGGTTAAACGGCACAGTTCGAATACAGTTTTAATGGGAAATTCCTATTTGGAATATGACACTGACGTCTATATGCATCTCTGAAAAAAAATAAAGAGTTTACTTTCAAGTTTTGACATAAATTAATTTGTTTCAAAAATACACCATACGCGCAATTTTTTGCACCGTGTATTTCTTTGAGAACGTACCCAATAATTAATCTAGAAGATCAAAGATGCGTCAAATCATAAACTTCATTCCCCGGGATCATACCTTTAGAAATTTCGTGAATTCAAAGTATAACAATTCTGCCAAAAAAAATACTTGATTTTTTTTAGTTAAAAGTTAAATCTCAGGAAAAGCATTTGGAGCGGCATTACACGGACATTATTTCATCAAAAATATTCATCTCAGTGTGGCAATTTTCAAAATAGTCGAACATAACCTGTTTACCTAGCCATTGCCACTTTCCCGGAAAACGGTGTGAAAGTTGTATTTTTATACATCCTCATGTTCCAGTATTTAGTGAAAGCGATCTGATTTGATCACGCTTCACAACGTGTCAAATAAATTGGACGCATTATAAGCTCTATAGAAAGAATTTTACGTTTATTAAGTCCAGAACTACCATTGTAACCTTAGCTGGTCTAGGCTATTTGGGATGGTACCGCTTCCTGGGGAAGTCTGATTCCCCCCCCCCCCCCCCCCACCCCAAACACCACTCTTAATATTTTCGCTAGCCCTTATTCCTAGTGGGCGGAAACTTACCACACTCTATCGTTGGACCACGCTATACCAGGAAATATAACAAAAACTCCAAGAAACTGAGGACGTCACAGTGACGGCATTCGACCAAGTTTACGCTGGGATTTGCACGATAAATTCAACAACAATTATTTGATGTGAATTAAAATAGCTTTTGTGGAGTTTTATTTTAGGAAAAGTTAAAATTTTGATCACTGAAATCACTTTTTTATACCTCACGTGGTAGTCATTTTCACTTTACCCATGGTGCTCTGCTCGGAGCTATGCAAATAGTCTATAATTGACCCCGATTATATGCAACATTAAAATGCTGGTGGAAAACGAAAAAACAAGGGTTCACTTGTGGCAATTGCGCCACCACCCAGCAGAGAAGGTTAGCAATGATAATATTTATATCCTATTTGCCTTGATCGCATAAAAAAGTAATTAAAAATATTTTCATAATCGCCTTGTCAGTAAATTGTATTTCTTTTATTACTGATTTAATTTATACAAATTTGGCATTTTCGACATACAGAAAATTATCTGTAATGGTTTTCATTGTACACGATAAATATTGCCACGTGCATGATGGATCATTCAAACAAGTGTCGGTCTGTACGAATATTCAGCATGTTATCGTTTGCTGTCGGCGTGGCAGATCGGATGTGTTTAGGGTGCAGTAGGCATACATTTAAATGAAGGATTTGAGTCGACGCATGTGGAAAAGGGGGGCTTATTTTGAGACCAGCAGAGATTGCCAGTAGGAATCGTTGCAATGATTCTCCGTAACAATGTATGAAACGTGTCTTCATCGCAGTTCAACATTTCCAGTCTTGATATTTCTATTTATTTCCCGTCTACCGGGTATTGGCTCATCAGAAAAAAGGATTTTAAAAATAAAAAATGTGAGTCATGGTCTAGACTCGCTCGATTACCTAATTTCATTCTTAGCACTTTGTGTTCATGAATATAAAAGTATGAGGATAATTCAGAACGAAATCATATTTGGACAAAAACACGACAAATATTTTACTTCCGGTCGATTTTTATATGTTCTTTGTCTCGAAACCTGCTATTTTGCAGCGGTAAATTACCAACAATGGTTGTATTCAGACATTTCACGACATATAGTGCATGAGCATTACCCTGGGAATACAAGATGATGTATTCTATGCCAAGTTAGCAATTTATTTAATTATTTCATTTTTTTCCGATTGAATCTCACCTCGTTAATCCGATCCAGGCTCTTCAGTACATAAGCTGAATGGATTTGTGAAAAAAATTACTTATATTGATAGTGACGCTGGATGATGAACCAGAATGCTATGACAGAAATCAAAATCACGCGGATGTTCTTATAGCTTGTAAAGAGCAGAATACTACGTGATATAGAAAGCTGGTTTTTCATATACGCACATGTTATGAATGAATCCCGCTGACAACCAATTTATTTTTCTTTCTCTCAAAACTAAGTACTATTAATACTTTGAGTACTAGTACTATATTCAAGATGGCCCGTACATCATGTAAGAATCATCGAAATTGTGAATACAATAGATACGACTGGGGACTTTCCAGCTGTATAAAGTTCTGGGAAATAGATCCTTGCATGACGTATCGACAAACGGAATACATAGGTAGGTGGCATGCTAGGCTTCGATATTCCTCAATTAAATGGATATTTCTCTATATTTCAGAGGCCGGTTCAATAAAACAGGATAGTTGCAAGGATAGCCGTCCAGTGGTTTGTAGTTCCCAGGACAGACAAAAACCCATTGCAAGAGGCGACGAAGACGTGTTGTCAGCCTTATCAAGTATCTCAGCTATCGCAAACAGACAACACATCTTGGACAAAGGAGATGTTGATACGGTGTTGTCTGCAATGAATACATTTGATGGCGACCATACAATACAATGCGAAGGGTGTTCTGCATTAACTGTCATAGCCAAAGATATTCCCAGCACACAAAAATACATCCGCGACAAGGGGGGAGTGGAGCAAGTATTATCAGCTATCGATCTTCATTACAGCGATGCCATGGTACAGTCTAGCGGATGTAAGGCACTGGCTTACATATCCTTCAATGTTCCTGACATACAGAGATACATCTGTGAGAAGGGAGGTGTGGAACGAGTACTGTCAGCTATGAAAACACATGAACAGGACGGGGATGTACAGTCGGATGGATGTAAGGCACTGGATAACATATCCTTCAATGTTCCTGATATACAGAGATACATATGTGAGAAGGGAGGTGTGGAACGAGTACTGTCAGCTATGAAAACGCATGCACAGGACGGGAATGTACAGTCGGATGGATGTAAAGCACTGGCTTACATATCCTTCTATGTTCCAGCCATACAGAAGGACGTCTTCGAGAATGGCGGTGTGGACCGAGTGTTGGCAGCTATGGACACTCATAACAGCGATGTGTTTATACAGTCTAGCGGATGTAAGGCACTGGCTTACATATCCTACAAGGTTCCTGACATACAGAGATACATTCGTGAGAAGGGAGGTGTGGAACGAGTACTGTCAGCAATGAAAACACATGAACAGGACGGGTATGTACAGTCGGATGGATGTAAGGCACTGGCTTACATATCCTTCAATGTTCCTGACATACAGAGATACATCCGTGAGAAGGGGGTGCGGAACTAGTACTGTCAGCTATGAAAACACGTGAACAAGACGGGATCGTACAGTCTAGTGGATGTAAGGCACTAGCTAACATATCCTACAAGGTTCCTGACATAC
The DNA here is from genome assembly GCA_036873755.1 of Hanleya hanleyi. Classification (NCBI taxonomy): domain Eukaryota; kingdom Metazoa; phylum Mollusca; class Polyplacophora; order Lepidopleurida; family Hanleyidae; genus Hanleya; species Hanleya hanleyi. Next base: position 38,261 of record JAVTVY010009332.1, on the reverse strand, counting down.
AGAGGTACATTCGTGAGAAGGGAGGTGTGGAACGAGTACTGTCAGCAATGAAAACACATGAACAGGACGGGTATGTACAGTCGGATGGATGTAAGGCACTGGCTTACATATCCTTCAATGTTCCTGACATACAGAGATACATCCGTGAGAAGGGGGGTGTGGAACTAGTACTGTCAGCTATGAAAACACGTGAACAAGACGGGATCGTACAGTCGAATGGATGTATGGCACTGGCTTACATATCCTTCAATGTTCCTGACATACAGAGATACATCCGTGAGAAGGGAGCTGTAGAACGAGTACTGTCAGCTATGAAAACACATGAACAAGACGAGTATGTACAGTCGGATGGATGTAAGGCACTGGTTAACATATCCTTCAATGTACCAGCCATACAGAAGGACGTCTCCGAGAATGGCGGTGTGGACCGAGTGTTGGCAGCTATGGACACTCATAACAGCAATGTGTTTATGCAGTCTAGTGGATGTAAGGCACTAGCTAACATATCCTACAAGGTTCCTGACATACAGAGGTACATTCGTGAGAAGGGAGGTGTGGAACGAGTACTGTCAGCAATGAAAACACATGAACAGGACGGGTATGTACAGTCGGATGGATGTAAGGCACTGGCTTACATATCCTTCAATGTTCCTGACATACAGAGATACATCCGTGAGAAGGGGAGTGTGGAACTAGTACTGTCAGCTATGAAAACACGTGAACAAGACGGGATCATACAGTCGAATGGATGTATGGCACTGGCTTACATATCCTTCAATGTTCCTGACATACAGAGATACATCTTTGAGAAGGGGGGTGTGGAACTAGTACTGTCAGCTATGAAAACACATGAAAAAGACGAGATGGTACAGTCGGATGGATGCATGGCACTGGCTTACATATCCTTCAATGTTCCTGACATACAAAAATACATCCGTGATAAGGGAGGTGTTGACCGAGTACGCACAGCTATGAAAACACGTGAACAAGACGGGATCGTACAGTCGAATGGATGTATGGCACTGGCTTACATATCCTTCAATGTTCCTGACATACAGAGATACATCTTTGAGAAGGGGGGTGTGGAACTAGTACTGTCAGCTATGAAAACACATGAAAAAGACGAGATGGTACAGTCGGATGGATGCATGGCACTGGCTTACATATCCTTCAATGTTCCTGACATACAGAAATACATCCGTGATAAGGGAGGTGTTGACCGAGTACGCACAGCTATGGACACTTATCAAGACAATGTGATTTTACGATTTAATGGACGTAGAGCACTGGTTGGTATGTCCGAGGATATTCCCGACATAGAGAAGGACGTTCGCCAGAAGGGTGTCGTGAACCGAAAACTGACAGCGATGGACACTCATGGCGGCAAACCGATTGTACAGTCTAAAGATGAAGAGTTCTTGATTACGTATCCTATGATATCCCAAAGATACAGAAGTACATTTATCGGAAGGGAGGTGAGATTGATCGGTGACGTCTATGGAAACACATCAAGACCACGATAATGTACAGATTATGCAGCTATGACTACAGATGAAGACTACGGTAATTTTCTATGAAATGAATGTCTATCACTGGTTTACCTATGCCAGGAGTTTATATAGATACAAACGTACATTCATGAGAAGGGGAATATGGAACAGATACTGGCGGCTGTGAAAAAAAAACAAAAAAGCCAGTGGATGTGCAGTGTTCTTTATATACTAAAGTGTATCCATGAGAAGGGTGATGCATACCGAATATTGGCAGCCACAAACACACAGGAGTTGAACGAAACACATCAAGGGTCGGTGGCAAAAGATGCCGACGTTCTGGCAAGTCATATGTCCTCACAGGCAAATATACTGAATGTTTCTAAATACATCACAAGAACCGAAACAGATCCATTGATGATTTATATCCCAGCCACGTTTTTATTGTAGCTGTGCATGTGTACATTTTCAGTGGCATGACCACACGACCCTATCACCGGCTTGAGCAGTATTGGATACAAATATTTAAGACCGATGATGTATTAGCCCTATCAGGCCATCTGATGCAAAATGATGAATTTTGTGACCGTTAGATAAAAGAAACGCCCAAACGAGGGAGTATTAACAAAATGCAAGTTTTTACTGAGAACACATATCTTTGAGGCCCGACGCCGACCAAGCGCTTCATTCTCCATCTGTCAATTTAGTCTAATGTCAATTTACCGTCGTGTATGTACATATGCCAAAATATTTCAAACTTACATAAGGGTATCAATGAGAAGAGTGTTGTGGATCGAGTGCTGTCAGCTACGAAAAATCATCAGAGGGACAATATGAGACTGTTTAATTGATATCTAGCACTGGCTTACATATCCGAGAATGATCCAGATATATAGAAATACATCCATGAGAAGGAAGGTATGAACCTAGTATTGCCAGCTAAGAAAATACATGCATGATCATGTCAATGTACGGTCTAATCTATGTCTATCACTGACTGCCATATGCCAGAATGTTCCAGACATCCACTAGTACATCCGTGACAAAGGCACTCTGGACGATATACGATTAACAATGGACATGTATCATGTTAACTGTTTGCAGGATCACGGAAAATTCGCTCTAGGATATATCTGATAAGAGAAGTGTACTCACGTGAGCATTCTTTTGATTATTTGGTAAGATCGAGATGCTGTTGTTTCAAGGAACCCAACAGTTCGTTGAATTGCGGCTGATTAATTCAGATTGATCAACGTTTCTCTCTGTAACTATGGTAACGTGTCCACTCATCCCAGACTGTCCACAGAGTCTAATTTTCAAAATTCGAAATTCAAAATTGTTTGGTTAGGTTTTTGTTAGGGTTGGAGTTTTGTTAGGGTATGTTTGTTTGGGTCATCGTCGCCGTGTGACCAATGGGGTTAGGTGTGACGTTAAACTGCAAACAACCAACCAACCAGACTGTCCACTTTTGCCATCGGTTCGAGCTATCTGGACAAGTCAACTTTATATTCGAAACAGCTTCTAGTCCTCATCGATGAAATTTAAAAAAAAGGAAACATTAGCATAGATTTCGAATTTCTATACAGTTGAATGATGACGATTTGTTTATTTGTCCGTAGGTTCTAGCGTTCATTTTCTTTTGTTAATTTACTTCCTTTGTGTCTTACAGTATTGTGTGAATCGATACAAGGCTAGTTGTGCTTTTAAAGTGTATACTTAAATATCGTGATTTTTAATTCATTGTCGGTATGGCTTTGTGTGTAGTATAACTCATAGGATTAATATAAGCTGTTTCAGCCCTCGGTGGCCGAATGGTCTAAGTTGTTTCGCCGATGATGGAGAACGTCACACCGTTGAACAGACACGATTTCGAGCTCAGCTGGTGCATGTGTGAAAGTTTGCCTGTAACTTGCCGACGGGCGGTCATACAGCACAAACGTCTCATAGGTAGTATTATACTCTTTTTGCATTCCGATTCAAAACTAAGATATGTATTGAGAGTATAGATTGATAGAAAGACATTACAATACAGTGAAATCAGAAATAAAGGACCGTCAATGCTCTAATGGACGACGGCTGGATTATGAATGACGGACTAGACGCTTGTAATATATCCAATACTGATCGGTAGAATCAAGTGAATCTAGCAACACATGTTGAAAACCATAGTATTCGTCTCATAACAGTCTGTAGACTATGACTGTAGTGTTATTGTTGTATCTATTATCTATTTGAATGCATATATTTGAGTAGGCTAGTGATACTTTCACCTCTGTATATACCCTCTGTAAATGTACATATGGATGTAAATATGACTATATTATGAACATGATAACTATAAGTACAGGAAATACTACATATGTCAAGTAGAACTACTACACATGTCAGGCAGAACTACTACATATGTCAGACAGAACTACTACATATGTCGAGCATACAGTCAATGGTAAAAATTTATGTACGTATGAATTGAATGCATTGATTATGTTCACGATTACTTAATGAGATAATTATAATAGTCCACAAGTGGGTATACTGCTGATATATCTTTAATATTATAAGTATTCTACATTGGTTATATTAATGGTTAATTACACTGTGAACTAGACAACGTGAGAAACGGACATTTTGTGAATTTGACGTGATTTTGCTCACGTTCGCTTTGATATACCTTGTCTGAGCTGTCTAGACTAACGTCCCTTTGCTCACGTTGGGTTCAGTAATCTATCGTCACTTTTGGCACGCTCGTTTAACAGCGAGCAAAGAACGTGGCGATCATCACACTGTATCGCGCAGCCTTTGTTCACCTGTAATCCTCTTATAATCCCTTGAACGTTGCCTTCCTCGCGGTTAGCGTTGTCAGCTTAAGCTGGCTAACCCATAAATTATCTTGCCCGTACAAGGTTCAAGCAGCCCTCGTTGGGCTTAACTTATTAAATACCATATGCTCCCTCACTGTTATTCCCACGACCATGCTCTACTGCATGCTAAAGTCCCCTTTCCGATTTAAGCTATTATGTAACTCTAACTTACAGACCATTTTACAAATACAACCGCGGCAAACATTGAACCGAATGTAATTATATTCTAGACGTTAAAAGTTTTGGAAATTATCATAAAATTTATATAACTTATTTTCCGTTGTACCTTTCCATTTCATTTTCTGAATAACATTTACAACTAAAATCAAAGTTTCACCAAGCAGCTGCTATGTAGTATATGTCACATGGTTTTAACGAATCAGCATTAAACTGGATCGAAGGTAATACGCGAATAATTCAACTCTGTTAAGTAAACGAAAATGCACAAACGAAAGTCCTCCCAATAGTTCTTGTAGAGATTCAATCTAGGTAAACCAAGATGGTAAATCAGGGGAATACCATCTAGACGTAACGCTATGAAAACTTCGTGCGAAATGTTCGCCGATATTCTACGAGATCTCATAACAAGCCAATCACGACCATTTCAACCTTTTCACTCTGACAATGATTGATGTTTATTTCAAGGAGATTAACATCTTTCTAATTTCTACCCCTAACAAAGCCAGATTTTTCGGCGGGAGTAAACTCTTTGATGTTTACGGACCCTGTATGGAAAAGATGACATATCTGGAAACTGTTTCAAGATAATGTTTATATATTAGACCACGAGCTACCGTGTGTAATTACTGTTGGCGTGATTTTTAAATAGTCACAACCAGCTATCCATCTGATTGGCTAACAATAGTAGTTTCAACTCACACGGGATTTATATAGGGCTGCATTCAGATGTAATATTCCGTGATATCATATCTGAGTTTACTGAGATTGGTAGAGATTATAATCAGTAGGCATATGGTCCAAAGACTAACCAGAGAAGTGTTATATTACAGTTACATCAAATGTAGTTTCCCAGACCTGCACACTTTGGTATGCATATATTATAATCAGGGCATTTCGGTACGCAACATTTCGGCATGCGACATTTCGTAAGCAACATTTTCGCACGCGACATTTCGGCGCAAAATGAAGGGTACGAAGTTTCGGCAACTTTTTGTCGGGCCAAATTACGCTAAAAATAATAAAATCACATTCGTTTTAACATATGTTCAACATATAGATAGATCATTTTAAGGGTTACCAAGTTAAGGTTTCTCGTAGTTACCCGCGATTGTCCGAGACAGTTAGATAACCTTTTTTCGACTTATTCAGGCTGATTGATGAGGTTTTTAATAGTAATAGAATGACAACATGTCTTAATAAACCAACCGCATATGTGAAAAAAGTTACCAAAATGTCACCGATATTCGCGACCAAAGAATCTACAATTTGCTAACCCTTAAAATGACCTGTTTACATATTAATATGTTTAAAAAAGATGTGAAAATCTTAAATATAAGTATAATTTGGCCTGTTAAAAAAAGGTGCCGAAATGTCGCTTGGCGAAATGCCATACTCTCCATTTGTGTCGAAATGCTGCGTTTCAAAACGTAACGGATTCATGATGAGTGGGCAGAGGATCAAGATGAAAAGAATACTATTATATTTGCATTGATTTTGTACTGTATTTATCTCATACATAGTCAATGAGTCGTTCACATTTAGAACTGGTTTGAAGAGTAAACGTAGATGTTGATCTGGTGTGAGAAGACGAGTCACGAGACGGAGTACTTCCAAAAGTGATCCAGACAGGGTGTGAGCAAACAGTGGTATTACAGCGTTTTGGCAATATATCAAGAGAACAAAAGCTCGTTATAGGATACTTTTTATTATTGCAAGAATAATACGACGATACATGATGTTATTTAACAAAACAAAACCAATCCTGAGCAGCTTGAGAATAACTGTACAGACGCACTAACTCAAATCCTTCATAGTAATACAATATTAAGTTTGCCAGACAGCCATAGTATAGACTAATAATTTATATATTTAGACTTGAAAACCTTTATCTAGGAGTATGTGCCTCTCCGAAAGACAGAGGGCGTTAAACGCGTGACAATGGAGATAATCCGATTTTCGTGTAGTTTTTATAGCTGCACAAACCACTGAAAACGGCCGCACCTGATATGTAGTGAAGTGGTTGAGTACATCTTTAGAAAACTATATGATATAAAATGTTCGCCACCAGAAATGACCCACCAAACTAAGTAGCTTTGCCTTTCCAATCAAATTTACAAAATATTCAGCATACCGTCAAAGGTATCCGGCCCAAACCCATCACGGCAAATTTTGGAGGTAACCAATCAAACTGACCTAGACAATTTTCCCCATTAAAATATGGAAAGGTGGTTTTAATGGTTTTGAGCGCCAAATATAACAGAAACATTGTAAAATACATCTACATCGCAACCCGATTCTAGTTCAGTCAGGCATCGCCAGATGTCAAGTCCTGATACAATCTTGGATTCAAAACATTCAATCGTGGTTTTTGCCCTAAAAAAAGTGAATATACTCAAAAGCCTCCAATACCATTGTTGTGGCCAAACGAGTAACACGCAACCATATACATGTGCAAATATAAACGTCATGCTTCAAGTATTTTCAAAGTCACCGATTGTCACCTCCAAGTGTTATTTTTCTAATATCTAGGCCGTTGAGTAGCGAAATAGTTATTCTAATATTTCACCCAAACAGAAATAATTAATAATTTGTGTTCTGGATTTTTGATCTGTATAGTTACTGACATTCAATATGATGCATATATTTCTACCTGGACACACACGAGGTAGCGATTATTAATACAATACCGATCTAACATATTGAAATGAAACATCCGGCGTAAGTGAATCATGCAGATACATATACCCGCGTGATCAGAATAAGAATAAGAATAAGAACGTTTATTGCCGATTTAAGCGCCCTCTTGAGGCAGACAATCAAAATACAATCAATCCCCTCCCCAAGTTGAACCCATAAATGTAATTAGCCCGATTTGCATGATTACCCACCCGTTCACATATACATTTAGACTACTAGCTATCATATAATGTCAAAACGCAAATGCCAGACCCAACATCCAGAGTACTGGAGGAGGGAAAGCACCCAGAAAGTGCCGCAATCACCACCAAAACAAAAACAAAAAAAACAAAAAAAAAATCGCATCTAACACACAAAAGTGGCGAAACAACACTCTCCGAATGCCTCCCCCCCCCCCGATGTCACATCCAACACCCGCGCCCTAAGAGTTAATATAGTAGCACCTATAGCATAAATGAGTATTATAAATTCGGTATTGCAACCTACTCGACATCCTGTATGGTATACACATGTACCTGAGTGTTATGTTACCCAGAATTATCTGATCTATACTGCATAGATTTGTACACAAACTCTGCCAAAGCTTTACAGATTTTCGGTGCTTCATTACTTAGTAACCAGACAAATTTTGCTGACTCTGACTGTCGATCAAAATTTTTTGACATTGTACGCCCAACACTAAATAACTGATCACGCTCAACTGTATTGGATGAGCACTTCAAGAGGACATGGAACTCATCCTCAATGTCAGAAGGACAAAAAGAGCATGTTCTACTAGAGATTGGTGTCTTATTGTATCGACCTCTTTCTACATTCAGCTTGTGAGCACTTATTCTGAACCGAGTTAATTCATGTCGATATTCACTATTTCTGACATGACTAAGATAAGCTTCGGGTTGAAAACATGATTTAAAGAACTGATAAGTCCTTAACTTATGACCCTCACATTCAGAATGAAAGCGAGCAGGGTCCTCCAACATGTCAGCTGTAGTATTCTTCATTGGCACAGGTTTCAGTGCGTTATTCCAAGAATCGGTAAAATGATCAGTGTGACATTGCATTAAAGAACCAAATTGTCGTCTACGTAATTTGCGTAACAAAAGACATATTTTTTTTCGATAATAAAATAATAATATATACAATCCGAGTTAGCCACACCTGTACAATAATGGTTGTAGCTCAGACTCCGACTCTGCCCTTGGTTATCAAATAATATATGGGTGTATTTCTGTAGAGAAACTATCAGAAAACAGAGTTTCTGGTTATAGTTTTTAACTCAGTAAATATATGAGTTAGCGAGTTAACCACTCATCAGGGAGCCTCAACGTTGTGTACATATCTAGATCTTGGATTTTCTCAATATTTCATTGAGATTCTTTCCCCGCCTGTAGCATATCTGTGGCTTTGTGGGAAATATTTTCCTGCACCTTCTTTTTTGGTCTATGATATTCCAATGTTTATTTAGAATACCTTTAAGACACAGGTTCGGGTGAAATGTAGTAATAAACCTTAAATGGTCCAGTCATTTCCTGAGTGGGATTTAGTTTCCTTTGTTTTTCAAGAAGTAATTTGCGGTTTGCAAAGTTTACTTCATTAAAACAAGAGTTTATTTCGGTTACCGAATAACCCCGTTTAGACTAGTGAGTTTATCTCTGAAAAGCTCTGATGAAACATGAGGTCGGGTGTGCCGACGTTCTGTGTAAGTACTGAACTGTTTCAGTTGCTTTTGTATAGCATTTAATGTCCAATATAGATTCATTTCGGAACCTCGTCCCTTTGAAAACAGTCAGGTCTAAGTAATTAGCCTCGTTTTCTGGAATAGTATGTGTGAATTTCAGCAAGGGATGAGCTTTGTTAGCCATCTCGAAGAAAAATTCTGCCTGTGTGATAGCTCCTGAGAATATCCAGAAACCGTCATCCCGGAATCGTTTGTGCAGTAAAATCATATCTTTGTATGGGTATACTGACAGAAGTTGGTGTTTGAAAATGGCAATATCACAAAGCTCAGGAGAAGGTACTGCTCCTTGAGGTGCGCCTACAATCTGTCTGTAGAACTTGTCGTTGAATCTGAATTCATTCTTTGTGAGAATGAGATTCGCTATATCAAGCAGGAGGTTCAAAGGGGGTATTGGTATTTCATATACCAGGTCCGCATACATAGTTAAATCTGTTTTCAGAGCGTGTAGTATTTCATCAAAACCGAGATTCGTATAAAGTGACATAATATCATACGTTATTAGTAACGAGTCTCCTGGGGTAATGCAGTTTTCAATTACATTAATATATTCGGTGGTATCCGAGATGTATGTATCCTGTTTCCTTACAATTGGTAATAGGAAATAATCAAGATATCTCCCCAATTTTTCTGTTGGGGCACCGCATTGTGCGATAATTGGCCGACCTGGTATTTTCAGGTCATGAGAAAGGTCGGGTGATCCATGCAGGTGTTTTATAACTGATTCCAACTTATGTATCTTAGGCAGAAAATATAGCGTTGGCATTACTGTAGCAATTTCTGGTAGGTAATTCAGAGTATGTTTACTCAGAGCATTGCATTCATTTAGTTGGTAAATTATTTGTTTTACCAATTGTATTGTGTGATCGGTATTTACCGTCATAATTTCCGTGTGGTGTATACCATCATACAGTGACGTTGGCTTCGTTTATGTAATACTGTTTATTTAGGATAACCGTTGTATTTGTTTTTATCGGCCTTTGTGATCACATAGGCCAGACCTGCTGACTTCAGTTTATGAAGTGAGGCGATTTCCCCAGTCGTTAGATTATTCATCCGATAAAGACTTTAGTAAGAAGCATTTTAGTCGCAAACAGGTAATCCTCTGTGCTATTATCCGCTAGTGGCGGAATAAATGTAGAGCGTGGTCTGAAAGGAACAGATTTTCTGTTCAATTCAGAATATTCATCTTCAAAATATACGTTTTCAGTATTGAAAACCGCACGGTTTTATACAATGTATATAACATTGTTGAAATCATTCTTCCGTCCTGTATTGTTATACCTGGAAACTTTATCATACTCTCGAGTTAGGTGCAGGATTGGCTTTTTTTTAGATACTTTTCAAATTTCCTATGCTTTAACATGGTGCTATATAGCATACTTGGCAATATTGTGCAGATATTTTTGCTAAACTCCGCAGTAGGCAGAAAAGTGGGTTACTTTAATATCATCTATATTTAATATTTAGCACTTTTATAATCTAGTCTAATTAGAATATATTCGCATTAAAATATCTGTAACACCGTATCGGTGAAAGGACAATATATTCAATATTTAGCACCTTTATAATATTATCTAATTAGAATAGATTCGCACATAAATATGTAGCTGACGTCTGAGAACAGACAATATATTGAATATTTAGCATTTTGATAATATCATCTAATTAGAAGAGATTCGCATATAAGTATCTATCTGGCGTCTGAGAAAAGACAATATATTCAATATTTAGCACCTTTATAATATCATATAATTAGAAAAGATTCGCACTTAAATATGTAGCTGGCGTCTGGGAAAGACAATATATTCAATATTTCGCACTTTTTATAATCTATACTAAATAGAAGAGATTCGCAGTTAAATATCCGCAAGAGTCTTTTCTCTGAAAAGGCAATATATTCAATATTTAGCACTTTTATAATCTACTATAATTAGAAGAGATTCGCATTAAAATATCTTTAACACCGTGTCGGAGAAAGGACAATATATTCGGTATTTAGCACCTTTATAATATTGTCTAATTAGAATAGATTTGCACATAAATATGTAGTTGACGTCTGAGAACAGACAATATATTGAATATTTAGCACTTTGATAATATCATCTAATTAGAAGAGATTCGCAGTTAAGTATCTATCTGGCGTCTGGGAAAAGACAATATATTCAATATTTACCACCTTTATAATATCATATAATTAGAAAAGATTCGCACGCAAATATGTAGCTGGCATCTGGGAAAAGACAATATATTCAATATTTAGCACTTTTATAATCTATACTAAATAGAAGAGATTCGCAGTTAAATATCCACAAGACCCTTTTCGGAGAATATATTCGATATTTAGCACTTTGATAATCTACTATAATTAGAAGAGATTCGCATCAAAATATCTGTAACACCGTGTCGGAGAAGGGACAATATATTCAATATTTAGCACCTCTATATTATCATCTAATTAGAATATATTCGCATTTTAATATATAGGTGACGTTTGAAAGCAGACAATATATTGAATATTTAGCACTTTGATAATATCATATAATTAGAAAAGATTCGCAGTTAAGTATCTATCTGGCGTCTGGGAAAAGACAATATATTCAATATTTAGCACCTTTATAATATCATATAATTAGAAAAGATTCGCAGTTAAATATGTAGCTGGCGTCTGGGAAAGACAATATATTCAATATTGAGCACTTTGATAATATCATATAATTAGAAGAGATTCGCAGTTAAGTATCTATCTGGCGTCTGGGAAAAGACAATATATTCAATATTTAGCACCTTTATAATATCATATAATTAGAAAAGATTCGCACTTAAATATGTAGCTGGCGTCTGGGAAAGACAATATATTCAATATTTAGCACTTTTATAATCTACTATAAAATGACGTCACTGTGACGTCATCAAGTCGGCCATCTTGGATTTTTTTACATTTTGTGGTAGAGCTTGACCCAAGGATATAGTGTGGTAAGTTTCAGCCCCCTAGCTCAAGGGGTCAGAAAAATAATTAGGGAGGGGGGGCATTCCGCTGTCTGAGTGGAGTTGCACAGACCACAAATGAAAATGTACTTGCGACTGTCTTAAAACTTACATAACAGCGCATGCGCGTTGTTTAACCAGGAAGAACGATAGAATAATCCCTGTTATTGTCAGAGGAGTTGCACAGACCAGCAAATAAGGGGTAGGACTGCCTCAAACCTCCTTAATCACCAGTCCTTGCAATATTGAAAATATGTAGCATTTGTGCTAATTATACAATATATTTTCTTTAAGGAGAGGCAATCGGACAATTTGGAGCTGCTATTTAGAAGAAATATTCAATATTTATCATGGATGCAATTTAGAAGAAATATTCAATATTTAGCATTTGTGCTAATTATACCATATATTTTCTTTCGGGAGAGGCAGTCCGACAATTTGCGTTTGCGAGTTATCATGAATATTGAATATTTCTTCTGGCTGCAATTTAGAAAGAAATATTGAATATTTAGCAATTGTGCTAATTATACAATATATTTCATTTGGGAACAGGCAAGTCAAAGTGCTAACTAGCAGTAATCCTAGAAATTATCTTCAAAGTAGCACACCCCTTTCTAAATATCACTGATTTTAGAAATTATTTGCGAAGTAGCAGATCTGCTAAATAGCATGCGAGACAATAATAACCATTCCTGCACCTTAATGATACTCTCACAGTGTGCTATAGAGTCGGGACATAGAAAGCGATACGGTTAAATCACGCCGTCCTGTACTAAACTACTAGTATCAGGGACTCGAGCTTGGTGGGATTGAAGCTAACAAAGGAGACAGCCATCCACACCAATTTCAACCAATGGCTAGACAGTTTTTAATCCAATCGGATAACGCTATATTTAACCAACTGCTGAGACCGGCCTCAAAAAATTGACCTATCAAAGATAGGCATCTGTTAATACTTAACCCAGATGTCAACAGATCCTGATTGTCTACAAGACAGTATACATTACCGTATATTGTGAGAGATACTACATGCACTGGAGTTTTCGGAGCCTTCCTGGTCATATTTACCCAGAGCTGTCCCCCCTTCAACAGATCATCCAGACCGACTGAACGACAATATACATTACCGTATATTGTTGAGATACTACATAAACTGTACTTTTTCTGGTATTATTAAATAATGCCAGGCAGAAGATTCTCTGCAAAGGCGAAAAACGCCAGTCGTAAATCGACTCATCTAAGACACAAGGCTAAAGCCCGTCAAATCAGACAAAGAAAAGAACTTGTCACCGCTAAACAGTATATCCGAAACCTATCAACCCTTGAACTGTCGTCTGACGACATTCTTCTATTATCAAAATCTTCTAAATTGGGAATAGATAATATGATGTCAGACTTTAAATCTATGGAACATAGAGCCCGTCTCAACGTATATTTTGAAGATGAATATTCTGAATTCAACAGAGAAAATCTGTTCCTTTCAGACCACGCTCTACATTTATTCCGCCACTAGCGGATAATAGCACAGAGGATTACCTGTCTGCGACTAAAATGCGTCTTACTACCAAGAACAAAAGTCTTTATGTGATGAATAATCTAACGACTGTGGAAATCGCCTCACTTCATAAACTGAAGTCAGCGGGTCTGGCCTACATGTATGTGATCACAAAGACCGATAAAAACAAGGCAACGGTTATCCTAAATAAACAGGATTACATAAACGAAGCCAACCGTCAACTATATGATGGTATACACTACACGGAAATTATGACGGTAAATACCGATCACACAATACAATTGGTAAAACAAATAATTTACCAACTAAATGAATGCAATGCTCTGAGTAAACAAACTCTGAATTACCTATCAGAAATTACTACAGTAATGCCAACGCTATATTTTCTGCCTAAGATACATAAGGTGGAATCAGTTATAAAACACCTGGATCCAGTTACACCCGACCTTTCTCATGACCTGAAAATACCAGGTCGGCCAATTATCGCACAATGCGGTGCCCCAACAGAAAAATTGGGGAGATATCTTGATTATTTCCTATTACCAATTGTAAGGAAACAGGATACATACATCTCGGATATCACCGAATTTATTAATGTAATTGAAAAATGCATTACCCCAGGAGACTCGTTACTAATAACGTATGATATTACGTCACTTTATACGAATCTCGGTTTTGATGAAATATTACACGCTCTGAAAACAGATTTAACTATGTATGCGGACCTGGTATATGAAATACCAAGACCCCCTTTGAACCTCCTGCTTGATATAGCAAATCTCATTCTCACAAAGAATGAATTCAGATTCAACGACAAGTTCTACAGACAGATTGTAGGCGCACCTCAAGGAGCAGTACCTTCTCCTGAGCTTTGTGATATTGCCATTTTCAAACACATCAACCAACTTCTGTCAGTATACCCATACAAAGATATGATTTTACTGCACAAACGATTCCGGGATGACGGTTTCTGGATATTCTCAGGAACTATCACACAGGCAGAATTTTTCTTCGAGATGGCTAACAAAGCTCATCCCTTGCTGAAATTCACACATACTATTTCAGAAAACGAGGCTAATTACTTAGACCTGACTGTTTTCAAAGGGACGAGGTTCCGAAATGAATCTATATTGGACATTAAATGCTATACAAAAGCAACTGAAACAGTTCAGTACTTACACAGAACGTCGGCACACCCGACCTCATGTTTCATCAGAGCTTTTCAGAGATAAACTCACTAGTCTAAACGGGGTTATTCGGTAACCGAAATAAACTCTTGTTTTAATGAAGTAAACTTTGCAAACCGCAAATTACTTCTTGAAAAACAAAGGAAACTAAATCCCACTCAGGAAATGACTGGACCATTTAAGGTACTACATTTCACCCGAACCTGTGTCTTAAAGGTATTCTAAATAAACATTGGAATATCATAGACCAAAGCGAAAGGTGCAGGAAAATATTTCCCGCAAAGCCACAGATATGCTACAGGCGGGGAAAGAATCTCAATGAAATATTGAGAAAATTCAAGATCTAGATATGTACACAACGTTGAGGCTCCCTGATGAGTGGTTAACTCGCTAACTCATATATTTACTGAGTTAAAAACTATAACCCGAAACTCTGTTTTCTGATAGTTTCTCTACAGAAATATACCCATATATTATTTGATAACCAAGGGCAGAGTCGGAGTCTGAGCTACAACCATTATTGTACAGGTGTGGCTAACTCGGATTGTATATATTATTATTATTAGTTATCATTATCAGAATTTCATGTTCATCTAATGCGACTGAGGTCTGGAATTTCATTAAGCTCGGGGATGGGAGGAATGGGGCAGTCAATGAATGAGTTATTGTCGGATAAGTTACAAATACTTTCCCTCCTTGTCGGGAATTGTGTGTTTGTTAAGTCAAATCAATAGCATCACCACGTTCAATGAATATTCCTAGGTAAACCAAGATGGTGAATCAGGGGAATACCATCTAGACGTAACGCTATGGAAACTCCGTGTGAAATGTTCGCCGATATTCTACGAGATCCCTTATAAGCCAATCCCGACAATTTTTACCTTTTTTCTCTGACAATTGTTGAGGTTTAGTTCACGGAGATAAACATCTTCGCACGGCACAAAACTGTTTGATCTTTACGGTTTTCCACGCAAGCTGTCTGGAAATGATGCCATATTTGGATACATTTTCAGGATAATGTTGATATATTAGCCCACATGCTATCGCGTATAATTACTGTTGGCGTGATTTGAAATTTTAGCCACCTGATTGGCTAACAAATATAGTTTCAAATCAGCAGGGGATAGGACTGAATTCAAATGTAATGTTTCGTGGTATTATATCTGAGTTTACTGAGGTATAGTCTGAGCATGATATCATTGGGCTCATGGAAACCTGTTATGGATTATAATGTGTTATTATGTATATCTATATATGTTATGTACATACTTCTTTTGGAATTTAGCCCGTTGTGTGATATGAAATAAAACGGACGCAATGCGCAATGAACTTGAAATATTGTTCCTATTAATTTCGTTTTGACATAAATACTCTATTTGGATGGAATTATTAAGGGTTTAAAAACTTTTTGAATTGTTAATTTGTATCAGAAACCAATTGCAATTGCTTCGCGCCCACAACCCAGAGATAAATATATTTCTCCCGATATATCAGCTGTATGTACTGTGATTATATTGAAGAAATAGCCCCCAATATTCTTACAAAAATGAGTAGGTTCGGTCATGTGTTTTTGATCATATAATACTAGTCTTTGACTTTTAATTGATGTCCCGGAATGAATGTAAGTACCCACGGGATTTAATAATCTGGATATAGCCAAAGAAGTTGTTGGGTTGATCCGAGAAAAATCATTTTGCGGTTTCGATTGTGAATCAAACATTTGCTTCGATTCTACACGAAATCTGTTTTATAAATGGGAAAGATCCGCGTTTTGTATTGCGGAAGCTCACAAACACTGCAAGCTCACAAACAAAAGTATACATAAAAACAGCGTCGACGGACGTTTGAATAATTTTGCCTGTTTTGGGCATTTTCATCAGCATTTTAAAAGGGTAAAACATATGTAAATATGATACTTATAATTTGAATTATATTTGGACATACAAAAGGGAAGATATGATGATATTGAAAGTATGGGATTAGTTTTGGTTAACGAGGTCGTATTTCAGGTGTATAAATACTTGTATACTTGAATGTATAAGAAACCGATAGACATTCAAGTTTAAACGCACGCCGATGCTGTTTTACGTGACATTTGAAAAGATTTTCACAGCATATAACTTAGGTAGTTCTGTTCGGACAGAATAGACTAAATTAATTGTTGGCTTCACAAACGCAACTGCAAAGGAATTTTTCTTTGCTCACTGTTTTCCACAACCCGGTTATGCGGTCTATTAGCATTATTTCCTGTATTCCCTGGACCTATTTTCTAGCTAAACATATGTCCAGTTAAGTCGCGTTGAGTAAGTTCAAGTTTGTTTGTATAGTCGAATAACAGAAGAGCTGAGAGCGACGATTACCGTTAGCAAACGGTAGCGCACGATCCTGCTGATAATGATGGTGAGGGAGCATATAGTAATTTATATATTAGAGTCAGTAAAGGCGATTAAAACCTTATGCTAGCGAGAGAATTTATGTGTTAGCCAGCTTAAGCTGACAACGCTAACCGTGAGGAAGGGAACTTTCAGGGGATTATAAGAGGATTACAGGTGAACAAAGGCTGCGCGATACAGTGTGATGATCGCCACGTTCTTTGCTTGCTGTTAAACGAGCGTGCCAAAAGTGACGATAGATTACTGAACCCAACGTGAGCAAAGGGACGTTAGTCTAGACAGCTCAGACAAGGCATATCAAAGCGAACGTGAGCAAAATCACGTCAAATGCACAAAATGTCCGTTTCTCACGTTGTCTAGTTCACAGTGTTAATGAGACAATCATAGGCGATAAAGAAAGTCCATCCGTGAGTATGCCGCTGCTATATGTTCAATATTAATTTCCCATAATTCATAATGTGTGTGTAATTAATGTATTCTTGTAACTTTCTGTACAGTATTAATGAAGTTTCATCTACGATTCTATGTTCTAGCCCTGATGAATAAATAAAAGGAGTACACTAAAGGGAATAAGACAAACACATTGAATGGCGTAGATCTTAGGCCACTGTGTGACGGTTTATACTCGTGATAACGCGGTGTACAATCAAACACACCGCGAAGGTAAAGAATGTGTACCGTACTATAAATTAGAGAACTGTGTTTAGACTTTAGTAAACTGTGTTTAGTAAATATATATGTCTATATATCAGCCATGAAATGGGGCTACGCGCCACAACCTCCCATCCGATCTCCAAGGAGGCTGGGAACACAACCGATAGGTCTGATGTCACCTGGAAACGAACCAGAAATTCAAAAAGAAACTACACAATTATCATCCAATCACGCTACCCAAGCTGGAAGTGAGGAGGGGCTAAGGGGACGGAGGCGGGTGATAAACTTCATTGTTAAAGGATATATTGTCGAATATTCCAAGCACACAAGAAGAACACCTTCTAGTTTTCGTCCGTCGTCTGCAAAGCAACCGAGAAGACAAGGGAGCTAGAGAAGGGGAGCTAACTCGGTTTGACGGGCTGTACCCATAAATATATCTACACCCGAGGTGTAAATAAAATTTATGTTCTAGCCCTGATGAATAAATAAAAGGAGTACACTAAAGGGAATATGACAAACACATGGAATGGCGTAGATCTTAGGCCACTGTGTGACGGTTTATACTCGTGATAACGCGGTGTACAATCAAACAAACTGCGAAGGTAAATAATGTGTACCGCACTATAAATTAGAGAACTGTGTTTAGACTTTAGTAAACTGGTTTAGTAAATATATATGTCTATATATCAGCCACAAAATGGGGCTACGCGCCACCACCTCCCACATGTTCATCAGACTTTGTGGGAGGTAGCCCCATAAGAAAGACCGACACACACACAGCAAAAAGCCCACGCCAAATGTGGAAAACTTCCAGAAATGAGAAGTGTAACACGAAAAATAACACATGAGTTGATGCTCTCCATTTTCTAGAAACCGTGACAACATTTTCAATTGATCCTTGCACAAAATGAAAAGAAATTTGCCCATTATTGACAAGGCTAATAGCGATTAATGGCATGAATCCATGACCATTAATGATTGCTAACTAGATTATTGAGTTCCTTGCAAAAAGTCGACATAATCAGCTACTGCTCTAGTTAGAAAACACTCTGAAACCATTTCTCTTGTATAACACAGTTCAAAGTACCAGTAACAATATGATCCGACATGAACCCATGATCGGAATGCCCCTGCACTGAAAACTTAAAATGGTAACCCAAACTATTATGCAATGAGAAATACACCCTATCCATCCTGACAAGGCTGAATAGCGAATGATGACATGAACCCATGGCCATCAATGATTGTTGACTAGATTAGAGTAGCGAATCACTCCCAACAAGTAAATACAGCTAAAGTTAGAAATTAATCGGAAACCATATCTCTTGTATAACACTAAGTGCACGTAATGATATGACCCTAAATGAATCTATGATCGGATAAGAAATACAAGCTATCCAAACCAAAAAGGGGTCTGACATGAACCCATAGCCAGACACTGTGATAAGCTGCTAATAATTTACATACGGGTCCTCAAATCAGAAACCTGTAATTATCAGTTCTTCATCTTATGAGTAGAAAACTCCTAACCCTGGCATGAACCCATCGCCAGGCATGCTACCAACAATTTTATGTACTGATCCTCGGATCCAAAACCCTGTAAATATCAGTTACTCGTAACTCTGGCATGAACCCATTAAACACATTAAACTAAGGCTCAATACCTAACTCGAACAATTAAAGTTGACATGTCTCTGCAGACCTTTCTGGCGTGACAGATCTGGCATGAACCCATAACCAGACTGTAAACTTATCAGTTGCTGCATTATGTCCTTGCACAACAACCGTTCAGATAACCAACTTACGATGCACTCAGCTACGTCGCAAGAGTATAACAGTGGAGTAAAAGATGGAACTGCCATCCCCCACCCGAAGTCTCTGACCTAGCCCTTAAGGTATGTAACACAAAACACAGTAGGATGAGGAGTAGATATCACTGGCCTCTTGGTTGGTTTGATAACCTGAGAATGGCAGCAAATGGCTAGCACTAACTGAAGCAATGCCTTTTTGACTACAAATGTTTACATCTGTAAGAGTAGATCAATGGGTATAGCAGTCAACTTTATCAAGACTGTGCAAATGCACGAAATAATACAATCTGGTACATGTAGTTTATTTTGCACAGGGCATATACCAAGACAGATTGACTCTGGCAAATATTAAGGGAACACATTAGCATGTAAGTCAATAAAAGATAGCAGAAAAAAAACATAGACAAACCATTACTATGCAACCATGGATGGTGGAATATTACTTTACCCATTGCAAGAAACAGTGCATAGTACCTGTGACAAATCTTTAAACTGAAAAAGATAGAAATATGCATAAGTGTGCCTGAAGGTAGAGGCACAGAATTCCACATCAGCCAAGTACTGGAAGAACAAACACCATTCAGGGCAGCATAAAACACCATAGTCATATAGTGAATAACCATATTAATACAATACATACGACACGAAAAAGGTTCATGGGCCTGTCAGAAAATTTTTATTTTATTTTATATATTTCTTTATTTCAATGAAAGAAAACAAGTGGCACTGGAAGTCATGATTATCCTCCCAAAATTCAGTGATCACGTTAATTCCTGCACAAAACCTATAACTGCCAGCCAGTCAAAATGTATGACAGAGAAAAACATGAAGATCCTCGGCTCAAGGTTGTCCATTGCTCAAGGGAAGGTTAGGATTTAGCATGGCTTTCTCACGATTAATCTTTGAAATAAAGTTGACAAAAGGAAGTCAAATTCATCTTGAGCAATTATGACAAGTCAATATGATTGCTGAAGAGTACATAATACTTGAATTCACACATATCAGTATCTGTATGTGATGGAGCTCACCCGTAAATGACCTGAAATTGATAGTAATGATAGTTAGTACTGGAATTCACAAGCTTGGGGATGAAAGAATGATGTTGAATATCCCTTCTGAAATAGACAATGCTAAAAACAACCTAATAAAATATAATAACCTGGGATAGAGTATATTAGAGAGACCAGTGCTTCCGTTGAATTAAGCTGCAGATCATATGTACAGATATGTCACTGAAGCCCCTTAATCCTCTGTCACACTGCATTCCCGAGAGCACAGTCTTTGGGATCACCTACATTAATAATAGAACGCTCACTGGGGAAAACCTGAAAATAATAATTAAAGGAAAGGAGTTAACACAGGATCAGCAAGAATAGAGATGCTGAGAGCAGGCTACCATTTCTGTCTGTGAGTATGAAATCATAATGGAATAAGAACTATCAGGGTCTGAAATAGCAGCATCAGATATGTCTGATGAAAACTGGCCTTATTTCCAAAATTGCTTATTTTGCCTATGTTCATATCATAAAGTTTGACAAAACTCTGGTAAATGGCCGAGAATTTGAACATGTTGAATTAGCTTATCTCAGACCCTGAACAATAATATAGCCAATATCAAACAAGCTAGCAGCTCTACAGGAAATTCAGGCTGAAGAAAGTTCTGCACAATGCTTTATGCTGTGTTGTCCAACTTCGTTATGTACCTGTATGGAATTGAAAGAACAAAATAAAAAAGGTAAGTACCAGTTACTCATGTAAGGAAAGCCGTCTCATCAATGCAAGAACAAGAGCAGCTGACTCAAACAAAACAACTATAGTCTAGACACATATCATTTCAAGCCTTCTAGATGTCTGCAAATGTCTAAGTGCCAGTGTAGTCCCTAATGACAGAGTCATAGAGAGATTACACTGTAAATCACACTCTAGCATGGTCTGAAGTAGCGGTCAGCCAGGAGATATACCTGATCAAAATCTGGTTCTGTCTGATCAAAAGTTGCTATTCTGTTAAAGTAGGTGATGGTGTCACACTTCTCCTGCAATCTGAATAGAAAAGAACATGGATAACCACAAAAGTGTGTGTCGCTGAATTATGTGAGACTGCAATATCACTAACGGTGATACTTTGATAGCATGACCAATATGAAACAACATATGTAGCAAAGAACTGACACCTTGAATAAAAAGAAAAAAACTATTGGGCTACTGTAGCATTGTCAGCTCTATAGGTCTACGAAGATATGATGATTCATGTCAACAATGCAGCCCACATAATTCGGAAAGTCACCTCGGCAGAATTAATGTCATATTAAAATAACTCCTTTTCAACACAATGTTAAATATGAGGTGGTGAGAACTGATTATGCCACGGCACTTACCTCGACAATTGCTGACTGCCGAGGTGAACCGTGTGGGCTGCAATACTATCTAAAAGTGTGTATTTTTTATAACTATAGAATGAATGAAGTACCGGTACTGCTCCTGTTCTGCAACAGCATTGGGCCCAACCCCATAGTTGGCTGCAGCAGATTGTGATGCAATGCCAGTTAAAAGAACCTGTGCAATAGCTGATGTGACAGAGGACTCTACACTTAGTTTAATAGTTTGTTCAGTTAAACATGGCAAAATGTTAGATTCCACTTGCTGAGCAATATTCAGCAGGGTTATTGGCGACAACTCATATATGTTGGACCCATCTGTAGCCCAAGCGGATTCCCGTCGCTCTCTAACCCTGGGCGACTTGACGGCGCATACAACCTCTGCAGCCCTCAATGCAGACTTCCATTTGTGGGGGGCATTGCTGGCCCGGGAAATAAACCATGTTTCGTTTGCTATGCATTAAGTAACAGCTCCTCAGCATCAGGGTGTGTGTGCTTACTGGTGAGGAGGGAGGGGGGATAAATTGACCCAAGTGATTATGTCAGATTTAGACAATCTCATATGTTGGTGTTATCTACAACATAACAGTAGCAATGCATAAAATGAACTTTGGGTACAGCTAAATTAAACCCATATAGGGATTCAAAATAACATGGCCTGGTACATATAATCGTATTGTCCCACAAATGGACTTGTAATCAACAGCGTGGTACAAAAACATACCCTGTTCTTTAGTCACAACTTTTCCATCTCTATCCATGTTATCTTGCATGGGTATAAAACAGTGGAATGTGGCCATATATGAAACCTGTGCCTCCCCCATACAACAACAACAACACCTGTAACCCTTCAGATATACTACAGGGCCTGTACATGTTCATTTGTACCTTCTGGGTGCTTGTATGAGTGATCAAGGGGAGACAATACTATAGCTGAATGCTTTTAACTAAGCATTCTGAACAAATGCAATACCATTCAAAACTTGGACCCATTCAGGAATCCACACAAACTATGCACTACCCAGCCTATGCGATGCAGGACACAGTTGTTATGGATGGCCTAGTTGAAAGACACACATCTCCTCCAGAGACGGTAACAAATGACAATCAGCCTATAACGACCTATGCAGGCCAACTGGCAGGGTCGGCACAGAGTCTCTCCACAGACCCCCACATCACTGATCAGGGCTAATAAAGGCAAATTTTGGCAGTCGTTGATGAATTTAGAAATAATGCCAAATTAGTTCATATCTGCAATATCAGCAATCAGAGAAAAGTGACTGTCAATGAACAAAGAGAAATGACTAATACTCACTGCTTTATAATTCATTTTGACTCAAATATGTAGTATTCATTTCAACCAGCTAGCATAATGAAGGCTGAAGTAAGGATTCTCAGCCCCAGCCTGTGATGCACGCAGTTATCATGGTAGGCTAACAGATTGTCATATCAAACACAGTTCTAGGAACAGCCCATCCTGCTCGATGCAGGGCACAACTGCACTGGGTGGCATCTTGGGTGGGGGGAATAGCTTCAGTTCGGTAAACGTCACAATAGCTCGATCCAGTCTTAGCGTGCACTCGATCAATATGATCGAACACGGGAAAGTAGGCAATATTTATGCCTAGAAACCCATAACCCGAATATGTATTTATAATACACAGTGACAAATCAATAAAGATCATTTCGAAATTTCAGGGTAGGATACAAGCCATTGAGAAGTTTATCGGTGTCAAGATATACCAATGACGGATTTTCAAGGCCAGATTGCTATAAATCAACCTGAAGCGTGAAAAATAAGCAACACAATAACACATGAATTTTATTGCTGTTACAGAATTATTCGTAATAACTGCATCAATACATTCAGACTGTGCTAAACATAATGCACCCCCTCAACGACCTTGATTCACCAATTCAATTCAATATTTATTGTATTGAACACCCTAGACAGGGCAGAGTAAATGTAGAACACAAAAGAAGCAGCATCAGCTTCGAACAATCAATATTTAAACAACATCATGCATCATGCAATATTTAAACAACATCATACATGTAGGTAATGGGTACAGAGATTCACTGTAAGGATCTTTGTGTGAACCATGAATGTTCGAATAAACCATGATCATGCTAAGCATCCGATGTTAAATGTCATTTACAACAAGTTACAACCAAAAATCGCATGTTTCCGAGGCCTACGAGTAATTCAGGCAGAATACAGAGTACCAACAGCCCTACAGCCCTTAATGAGTGCACCGCAAATGTTATGGTATAAATAATACTGCCCTTTCCGTGAAAAGTGAACACCGTCTGCACAGGATAAATTCTCAGCAAAAAAAAGGGGTCAACACCTGGTGTGATATCGTTGCCTCCAATATAAATCAGAACTACCACGTCGGGACCGCAATTGCCAACGACAGGCAAATCTTGTTGCATTAACGAATTAACCGTACCTTCCCCTACTCCGTTCACGGAACTGTTTCAAGAATGAAATCAACCCGAAGTCTGCTATCCGCATCAGACAGCACGTGCGACGACAGTCTGCGGACAGTGGAATGACCTAAAAATCCGCGAACGTAAGGTCATGATTATGAAAAACCAGAGACAGCGTGAGCGATTGACAACTACATGTAGCCGCTGCAATGCAAGGTGATACTTACTCCCAAATTACCTTTGGGTCTATATGAAAAACTTCATTGTTAAAGGATATATTGTCGACTATTCCAAGCACACAAGAAGAACACCTTCTAGTTTTCGTCCGTCGTCTGCAAAGCAACCGAGGGAGCTAGAGAAGGGGAGCTAACCCGGTTTGACGGGCTGTACCCATAAATATATCTACACTCGAGGTGTAAATAAAATTTATGTTCTAGCCCTGATGAATAAATAAAAGGAGTACACTAAAGGGAATATGACAAACACATTGAATGGCGTAGATCTTAGGCCACTGTGTGACGGTTTATACTCGTGATAACGCGGTGTACAATCAAACAAACTGCGAAGGTAAATAATGTGTACCGTACTATAAATTAGAGAACTGTGTTTAGACTTTAGTAAACTGGTTTAGTAAATATATATGTCTATATATCAGCCACGAAATGGGGTTACGCGCCACCACCTCCCACATGTCCATCAGACTTTGTGGGAGGTAGCCCCATAAGAAAGACCGGCACACACACAGCGAAAAGCCAACGCCATATGTGGAAAACTTCCAGAATGAGAAGTGTAACACGAAAAATAACACATGAGTTGATGCTCTCCATTTTCTAGAAACCGTGACAACATTTTCAATTGATCCTTGCACAAAATGAAAAGAAATTTGCCCATTATTGACAAGGCTAATAGCGATTAATGGCATGAACCCATGACCATTAATGATTGCTAACTAGGTTATTGAGCTCCTTGCAAAAAGTCGACATAATCAGCTACTGCTCTAGTTAGAAAACACTCTGAAACCATTTCTGTTGTATAACACAGTTCAAAGTACCAGTAACAATATGATCCGACATGAACCCATGATCGGAATGCCCCTGCACTGAAAGCTTAAAATGGTAACCCAAACTATTATGCAATGAGAAATACACCCTATCCACACTGTGATAAGCTGCTAACAATTTACATACGGGTCCTCAAATCAGAAACCTGTAATTATCAGTTCTTCATCTTATGAGTAGAAAACTCCTAATCCTGGCATGAACCCATCGCCAGGCATGCTACCAACAATTTTATGTACTGATCCTCGGATCCAAAACCCTGTAAATATCAGTTACTCGTAACTCTGGCATGAACCCATTAAACACATTAAACTAAGGCTCAACACCTAACTCGAACAATTAAAGTTGACATCATGTCTCTGCAGACCTTTCTGGCGTGACAGATCTGGCATGACCCCATAACCAGACTGTAAACTTATCAGTTGCTGCATTGTGTCCTTGCACAACAACTGTTCAGATAACGAACTTACGATGCACTCAGCTACCTCGCAAGAGTATAACAGTGGAGTAAAAGATGGAACTGCCATCCCCCACCCGAAGTCTCTGACCTAGCCCTCGAGGTATGTAACACAAAACACAGTAGGATGAGGAGTAGATATCACTGGCCTCTTGGTTGGTTTGATAACCTGAGAATGGCAGCAACTGGCTAGCACTAACTGAAGCAATGCCTTTTTGACTACAAATGTTTACATCTGCAAGAGCAGATCAATGGTAATAGCAGTCAACTTTATCAAGACTGTGCAAATGCACGAAATAATACAATATGGTACATGTAGTTTATTTTGCACAGGGCATATACCAAGACAGATTGATTCTGACAAATATTAAGGAAACACATTAGCATGTAAGTCAATAAAAGATAGCATGAAAAAAAACATAGGCAAACCATTACTATGCAACCATGGATGGTGGAATATTACTTTACCAATTGCAAGAAACAGTGCATAGTACCTGTGACAAATCTTTAAACTGAAAAAGATAGAAATATGCATAAGTGTGCCTGAAGGTAGAGGCACAGAATTCCACATCAGCCAAGTACTGGAAGAAAAAACACCATTCATGGCAGCATAAAATACCATAGTCATATAGTGAATAACCATATTAATACAATACATATGACACGAAAAAGGTTCATGGGCCTGTCAGGAAATTTTGATTTTATTTTATATATTTCTTTATTTCAATAAAAGAAAACAAGTGGCACTGGAAGAGTCATGATTACCCTCCCAAAATTCAGTAATCACGTTAATTCCTGCACAAAACATTTAACTGCCAGCCAGTCAAACTGTATGACAGAGAAAAACATGAAGATCCTCGGCTCAGGGTTGTTCATTGCTCAAGGGAAGATTAGGATTTAGCATCGCTTTCTCAAGATTAATCTTTGAAATAAAGTTGACAAAAGGAAGTTAAATTCATCTTGAGCAATTATGACAAGTCAATATGATTGCTGAAGAGTACATAATACTTGAATTACACATATCAGTATCTGTATGTGATGGAGCTCACCCGTGAATGACCTGAAATTGATAGTAATGATAGTTAGTACTGGAATTCACAAGCCTGGGGATGAAAGAATGATGTTGAGTTTCCCTTCTGAAATAGACAATGCTAAAAACAACCTAATACAATATAATAACCTGGGATAGAGTATATTAGAGAGACCAGTGCTTCCGTTGAATTAAGCTGCAGATCATATGTCATGTATGTACAGATATGTCACTGAAGCCCCTTAATTCTCTGTCACACTGCATTCCAGAGAGAACAGTCTTTGGGATCACCTACATTAATAATAGAAAGCTTACTGGGAAAAACCTGAAAATAATAATTAAAGGAAAGGAGTTAACACAGGATCAGCAAGAATAGAGATGCTGAGAGCAGGCTACCATTTCTGTCT
This sequence comes from Hanleya hanleyi, assembly GCA_036873755.1. Classification (NCBI taxonomy): domain Eukaryota; kingdom Metazoa; phylum Mollusca; class Polyplacophora; order Lepidopleurida; family Hanleyidae; genus Hanleya; species Hanleya hanleyi. Next base: position 10,989 of record JAVTVY010009332.1, on the reverse strand, counting down.
GTGAGTATGAAATCATAATGGAATAAGAACTATCAGGGTCTGAAATAGCAGCATCAGATTGGTCTGATGAAAACTGGCCTAATTTCCAAAATTGCTTATTTTGCCTATGTTCATATCATAAAGTTTGACAAAACTCTGGTAAATGGCCGAGAATTTGAACATGTTGAATTAGCTTATCTCAGACCCTCAACAATAATATAGCCAATATCAAACAAGCTGGCAGCTCTAGAGGAAATTCAGGCTGAAGAAAGTTCTGCACAATGCTTTATGCTGTGTTGTCCAACTTCGTCAAAGGATTGTTAAAGGATAAAGGATTCATCCCCAGCGCCTATGACCTTCTAATCCAGGAACCCCACCGTGCCTAGAAGCCCACCTTGTTAATTAATCCAGCCATCTCCACAGTCTAATCCTGTCCTATTATAAATTTCTCACCTAGTATAATACTATTGTTATCATCCTATTGACATTTACTCAAGGAACTGTATATATACTGATTATTTACTTATTGATGTCATTGACTTGAGAACGATACTAGTACCTGTATCGAAACGTCGTCCTGAATAAACTAGAAGTTGTTATCCATAAGCAATTTGTTTATTTATCTACTTCCCAACTTCTAAATGCCACTTAAAGAAACCAAAGGATATACTGTCGAATATTCCAAGCACACAAGAAGAACACCTTCTAGTTTTCGTCCGTCGTCTGCAAAGCAACCGAAAAGACAAGGGAGCTAGAGAAGGGGAGCTAACTCGGTTTGACAGGCTGAAACCATAAATATATCTACACTCGAGGTGTAAATAAAATTTAGAGGCGGAATATCGTTAAAATTAGAATTGCTGTCTTTGAGGAAGGATTTACTTAATTTCCACCAGTATTTTGAGCCAACCCGACCAGTCTCGATCTTTTCTGCCGTTTTATCTTTGAATTCGTTTTTTGCGGAATGAACGAGGTAATTAACGTAGTTTCTCTGACGTTTGAAACATAGAATGTCATTTTCTGACTGAGTTTTCCTTGATTTCTTGAACATTTGATCACGGATTCTTATCTCGTGTTTAACTTTACTGGTAATCCATGGTTTATCGTTTGAGTGTATAGTTACATATTTATGGGGAATGGCTATTGAGGCTGCATTGTTAATATTAGAAGTCATACACTGGGACCATATATCCACATCATTTTCTTCCGTCAAATTGTCCCAATTCGCATTGTTTAAGAATCTTCGAAATTCATCCCAATTAGCCTTTTCTTATTACCCTATCTCGCATATATTGAAACATAAGAGCATCCACTTCGTGTCATGCTCCAATAAAACCCCAACACAGTGTTTGAGTGGAAGATGACCATGGCTTTATTTGAGAGCAGACAGGTTTGGTACTAAGCAATTTCATACATGGCAAAACACACATGTACTGACCGTCTATACACCACGGTATTTATGACACGTCAGATACTCACATCCTCCTGATGGTGTCAAAAGGGAGGTTAACTTGAAAGGTCACATGTCGGCCAATGGGACACATCCTTAAAAGATCCATATGGTGACATAAGTGATCGGTCAGAATGTGTCCACCAGTAGGCACAAGTCCCAGATGGTGACAAAAGGAGACACACACGACATACATGCCTTCAAACACATTTGCCATATGAAATTAGTTATGCCATTAGTTATGCCAAGCAGATAGGATAAAGCCATGGCAGCATACAGTGCGAAAAACGAATATCAGCATGGGTGCTTAATATATATAACTCATGACTGAAGAAGTGAGGAATGCAATGTTAAAGGGTGGGAAAGATAGGGAGGGGATTAAAAGCGGAGACAGAACAGTGTCGTGCAATACGTACTTGCTTCGTCTGAAGCACTTACCCTAACCTCGTGGTGGCTGAGGTCACGTGTCCGCACCGCGCATTCCGAATGGATGGAACAATTATCCTACAATGTAATAATGGTCAAAGGGGAGATAATTCATGTATCCTAGACCGATTGCCTCCCTTGGACCACAGATCTGAATACCAAAATTTATGTTTAAGGCTCAAAGGCAACAGGAGTTCTATAAGACTCAAAGTGAAATAATGTTAATTAATGGTTATTCATTAATTATACTTATTACCCTATCTCGCATATATTGAAACATAAGAGCATCCACTTCGTGTCATGCTCCAATAAAACCCCAACACAGTGTTTGAGTGGAAGATGACCATGGCTTTATTTGAGAGCAGACAGGTTTGGTACTAAGCAATTTCATACATGGCAAAACACACATGTACTGACCGTCTATACACCACGGTATTTATGACACGTCAGATACTCACATCCTCCTGATGGTGTCAAAAGGGAGGTTAACTTGAAAGGTCACATGTCGGCCAATGGGACACATCCTTAAAAGATCCATATGGTGACATAAGTGATCGGTCAGAATGTGTCCACCAGTAGGCACAAGTCCCAGATGGTGACAAAAGGAGACACACACGACATACATGCCTTCAAACACATTTGCCATATGAAATTAGTTATGCCACCCGAGCGTCTCCATAGACGCTCGCCCCAAACCTTTCAATTACTGCCCGCAAACAAAACCATGACCATTCATACAGTCAACAATCAATATGCAGCTGGGGGGTAAAAACGAATGTCCCTCAAAACCAGCTCCTCCAGTGCCCCCTCCAGAATGTTCAGAAAAAAGTCATTCCCAATGTCAGATAAGTGAATGCCATCTGGCCTGTAGAGGGGCAAACATTTCGCGGTAATATCTGGGTGACGAATTATTAAACCACCAGATTTTTTCAGCCTGTTACACACTGCGCGATTCACACGCTTCCGAGCGACCTCAATTTTTCGGGGGTTCTGTGCCCCGAGCCATGACCGACGTGGTAACATATGTGAGAAACCAACCAAACACTGAGGCAGGAGCCGCTGGAAGTGGTATATGTCGCGATGCATGGTATGGAGAAGCCTGCAGCTGGTCATATAGGACAAGTCATTCGCCCCAGCATGGATGATTAAAATATCAGAGAGGGGCCCTCTTTTCTCGAGTTGTTTGTTCATTTCGGACACAACCCTGCCCCATCGGAGGCCCCTAATGCCAATCCACTTAATGTCGATGCCATGACGCGCGAGGCCGAGGTTAGTACCGCTGGCTTTGATGGCAGCCCGGCGCTGTGCCCAGTAGATTATGCTCGAACCCAAGATCCATACAGTCAGGCCCTGTCGTCTAGCCACAACTAGAAATACTCAAGAAGACAATTAGTCAAATTTCATGCATTTATGCACATTATATGCAACACAATCATCACAAAAACTTTAGCAATTATGAGGTGACGGCCTAAGCCCAAAATGTCGCCAACGACAAATATGTGGCGAATGACAAAAACCATGTGTATGAGAAGTGGAAGAATTTAGACACAATATGATTAACGGATATATCTCTGGTAAGCGTTAGACTTCCATCGACCTAGCAGCTTAATTTGTTCAACAGGTACGCCATGTGCATGAGCTTCGCTCGTCGCTCCTATGCGCAGGGAATGGGGTGTGTAGCGCGCTGGAGGATGATTGGAAAACACTACACCTTTTTTCAGCATGGTGGAAAATTGGTGCCTCGTCAGAGGTGACCCATCAAAATGCACGAACAACTGCTCAGCTGCTGTGCCATTGCATGATGAAATCTCAGCGATACCCCGGCGCAGTGAAATATATCTGGTGACAGATTCAAACGGATTCAAAGCAGCATTGCCTTGGATAGTTAATACGGTCCCCCTCCCCATCTGGTCAGTTTTGGAAAATCTAACCAGGAGTTGGACTATCCTAGTTGAGTGGTCAATTTTAATATCATTAATGCTAATCGCCCTAGGATTATGTCTCAGTCTAGACTCAGAGGTCAACTCACCGACCCGCAAAAATCCATAAAAACTTATAAGATAAGCAGCATGGAAGAGGCTGCATTCATACTCAGACTTGCATATGAAGGGGAGGGCTCCCAAAACGTCGGACAGCAATGGAAAGGTAATAGGAAGTCGACTGTCAGGGTGGGTATTAAGGCGCCTGAAGCCAGTCAACATTTTCTTCACAGTAAAATTTTGTACAGGGTCAGGTAAATCAAGCAAATTATGCTGGCAGGATATCCCAGCCAGGTAGGTGCCGACAGTGGCAGGAGAATACCCATGCAGCGAAAGGTGTGCAATGTAACTAATAATTTGAGATATGGGAACAGGCCATATCGGTTTAAGGCAAGCCAATTCACGGAACCGAGCAAGGGAAGCAACTCCTGAGTTGTATGCTGCCCAGGTATGCTGAGACATTGAAAACTGCAACAGTCTATCGGCTTCTTCCTCTAGATTTCCCACATCCAAGTTGGTACTGGGGTGGGCACTTCCGCAGCCTGAGGGGCGAGTCGACGAAATCGATCCCACTGAAAACGTGAAATAGAATCACAAATTAAGGTAGGCGTGTGCAGGGGCTTATGTTTTCGTCCTCAGCTAAGGGGACTCCTATGTCAGCGCACACCTCAATAAAGGTTCGCGTCAACCATCCACATTCTTGTGAACCAGCTTTTCCGGCTGCAAAGTAGTCATCTACATAATGAATAAATGAGTCTAGACCTGTTCGTTTCCTAACACACCACTCCATGAATGAACTAAAGCGCTCGAATGTCGCACATGATATTGAACACCCAAAAGGGAGGGCACGATCAAAATAATACAGGCCCCGGAACTTGAAACCCAATTGGTCAAAATCCTGCGGGTGGACTGGGATCAACCGGAAAGCGAATTTGATATCTAATTTAGCCATCAGGGCACCCTTCCCCAATTTTTGTAAAATTTGGACCGCATCATCCACTCGAGAATAACAAACCGAGCAGAGGGAGGGGGGTATGAAGTCATTAACAGATGTCCCCGACCCCTTGGGGTACGAAAGGTGGTGAATGAGTCTGTACTCGCCTGGCTTTTTCTTGGGTACAAGTCCAAGAGGGGATACCCTCAATGTGGGAATGGGGCGTTGTCGAAATGGCCCAGCTACTCTGCCTAAGCTTACTTCAGTTTCAATTTTTTCAGCTACTATGTGCTCCGCGAGCTTAACAGATTGCAAATTAGGAGCATCTGTGGGCATACGAGGGCCAGTATAATGTAAAGAAAAACCGTCTCTAAAACCAGACTCCAAGATTGCCTTGTCTTCCTGATTATCATAATTCATTAACCAAAACAACAAACGATCTAGTTTGATGGGGGTAGGGGCCAACCCAAACAACCCCTGAGAATTGGAACCCATATGTGGGCCTTTTGGGTCACACTTTGCTGTACTATCATTACTGAGTGGTTTGGTTATGATTACTGGAGGGACGAAAATTCCCCTTCTTGTTCACCTGACAGGATTTTGAAGGGTGTTTTTCACCACACTTACTACACATGTGACTGTACATACACTTCTGTCTACTGCAGCCGTCACCATTGTAGTCATAGCAGAATTTACGTTTGTTGCCACCCTTATTATTGGGAGGGAGCCCAGCATTCGTGCCCAACAAACCCCCAAAACCAGGCCTTGGTAAGAGGCAGGTCAGCCATAGTTCCCCATCGATAGTCGCCCAAGAATTGTGCTGGTTGTGTCCCATCCTTAACCGAAACTGACTATCATATTGGCGCCAGGCAGGTCCGCGTACCCGGCTGGCCAGCATTCGCACAATGCTCATATACTTCAGTAACTCACGTGCTCTGAGTGGGTGTTTTTGTAGATATATGCTAGAAAATATCAAGAAGGCGGACGTCCATAGCTCAATAGTCTCTATTTGTTTAATTTGTGCCCTCGGGCGAAGGAGAACTTGTTCGCCTTCCTTCCCCGCGAGAGCTAGTGAACAGACCTGCTCCCTCAACTCATGTGCAGTTTTCAATAATAATGGAAGCTCAATATACTCCCCTGCCCATATCTTTGCTTTTATTGCTTGGGGTACATGTGCTTCTAAGTCGTCGCATGAACTAATGAGGGGGTTGGGTTGCATTGCTAATGCAGGCGCTAAGCCCCAGGCCCCCATCTCTACAGGGGTAACGGGAACAAAATTGGAAGCGCGAGATGGCATGGAAATGGGTGCGATGTTGTTGTTGTGCGCTGGGAATACATTCGTTTGCATAGAAGTTACAACTGGCTGGGTTGAACTCAATGACTCCAGCGAGGGGAGGGGCGGACACGAACGAGCAATTTGATTGGACGAGAACTGGGACAGGGAGGAGGGCATGGTGTCATGTCCCGTACCCGTGAGTACATTCAGGTCAGGGTGGGAATTGGCGCCAAAAGCCCGGGGATTTTCTACTCCAACATGCCCAGACCGTGAATGATATAAAATCTGAAACATTCCTGTCACGTATAAATTCCCCATTATTTTCAAATTGCGTGAAGGAATTCGCGGTACTCAAGGGAGGTGCGTCGAAGTTTAAGGTACTTTGTACGGGGACATGCTGAGAACCTGTTGAGATGAGATTTCCCTCCCTAAAACTATTACTAATAATTTCATTATATACAACCTGTTGTCAACATCGAAAAACTTGCCTCCTGGCCTCAGTGTTGGGACCCGGGTCTGCAACATGAGCATGGATTGCTGGGACGGAGACCGGTCTGGCGCTGGCACTGGGTTGATCGACCCTCGGACTCGAAGGCTTGTTTCTCCCTGCCTTACCCGCCGTGGCAGTAACAAAATCCGAATAACGGCTCGGCTGCTGTCTCCTTCTCCTAGGCGGCTTAGCCCGCGGCATGTCGATTAAAACCAAATTAAAAGCGGAGACAGAACAGTGTCGTGCAATACGTACTTGCTTCGTCTGAAGCACTTACCCTAACCTCGTGGTGGCTGAGGTCACGTGTCCGCACCGCGCATTCCGAATGGATGGAACAATTATCCTACAATGTAATAATGGTCAAAGGGGAGATAATTCATGTATCCTAGACCGATTGCCTCCCTTGGACCACAGATCTGAATATCAAAATTTATGTTTAAGGCTCAAAGGCAACAGGAGTTCTATAAGACTCAAAGTGAAATAATGTTAATTAATGGTTATTCATTAATTATACTTATTGAAAACATTGTCTGTGCCAGTACTGCAGTCCAAGAATTTTCAGAAATACTTACACGCTTATGGCAAACATAAAGGTATAGAAGTCGAAAGATCAAGGTAAAGGCCAATTTTATGAGGAGATGTATTAGTGAAAAACGATGACGGGTAAGTAGTATTTAAAACACGGATAGAGGCCCCATTGATCTCTGACCTCTGTGGAGGTCACGTGGAGGTGGGAGGTCAAAGGTCAATGAGTGCACTTGAGCATGTACTGACCTGTATCCTCTCATCCCGTCCATCATTTGACCTTGGATCATGTTTAGACATGTTAGGGGATTCCTGCGCGGTGATGCGGTTTGGCGGTAATGCGGTCTGCCTCCGCGGACAGAAAGTAGTCCCAAATACGTAAGTTTTCGTGAGAATGTCCTGCAATCTCCAGGGGCGATAGAGTCCCCTAGTAGACCGATTGGGTCGAGTGAGGTGTCAAAGTGAAGCGCTCCTCCAGGGCCATCATGGGTGGCTGTATGTAAATTTAGGATTTGTCCCGAAAATATAAAAAGCGGAACATGGACTTTATCCCTAATCTAGGGGAAAACTCATATCAGCCCTATCCAAAAGGGCTAATATCGGTCCCCGGGCTTATCGGGGTCTGCCTATCAAGCCATGGGTGGGTGCATGTAAAATCATGATTTTCCCCCGAAAATATTAAAAAACGGAACACGGACTTTACCCCTACAATAGGGGAAAACGCCTATCACCCTATCCCAAAGGGCTAATATCGGCCCCGGGCTTATCGGGGTCTGGGTGCATGGGTGGATGCATGTAAAATGAGGATTTGCCCCCGAAAATATAAACATGAAGCTGCGCTATCGAAACCCCTCGGCTCTGAACCCCAGCTATTATAATATAAGGGTGTCTCTACCAATTGATTGGCTTGTGGGAAGAAATATTTACCCCTGGTATTGTAAGTGTACTTTCTTTGAAAAAAAAAAGTTTTCCAGTCATCCAATCAATAAATAAATGTGATAGTATACTAACATGATATAGAAATAATATGTAAACTTAACATAGGAATTAGTGGATTTTGTTAGACAAGGGGCATAACTCTGCAAAATACTTTCTGACACGACTCATTTTCGATAGGCATCTAGTGTCATTTTCAAAACAGATTTGCAGGCATTCTTCGCATTGTGTAAGAGAATAAATCAATAAATCAGTCATCCAATCAATAAATAAATGTGATAGTATACAAACATGATATAGAAATTATATGCAAACTTAACATAGGAATTAGTGGAATTTATTAGACAAGGGGCATAACTCTGCAAAATACTTTCTGACACAACTCATTTTCGATAGGCATCTAATTCAGGTCAAGAGAAACAACTGTATCACGTTAGGATGTTGTACTTGGAACGGTTCTGAAATTATCACAATAACAAATCATAAATGGATTTTTATTTGTAAAAAGGGGCATAACTCTGCAAAATATTGTATTATAAAATATTCGATAGGCTTCTGATTTACGTGAAGATAAATAGATGTAACAAGTTTGGTTGCCATGCATGAAACGGTTCTGTAGATATCGCGGTAACGGACGTACGGACGTACAGACGTACGGACGTACGGACGGACGGACAGCCGTACATGATGACGACAATACCCCTAGGCCAAAGTTGGCCGAGGGATAAAAAACGGAACACGGACTTTATCCCTACAATAGAGGAAGCCCCCTATCAACCCTATCTAAAAGGGCTAATATCGGTCCCCGGGCTTATCGGGATCAAGTCATGGATGGGTGCATGTAAAATGAGGATTTGTCCCCGAAAATATAAAAAGCGGAACACGGACTTTATCCCTAAAATAGGGGAAAACTCCTATCAACCCTACCCAAAAGGAGTCATATCGGTCCCCGGGCTTATCGGGGCCTGCATATCAAGTTATGGGTGGGTGCATGTTTTCACAGAAAAAAAAATATATATATATATAAAAAGCGGAACACAGGCTCTACCTCTACAATAGGGGCCTGATTCGCACATTTGCATCTATACGGGAAAATGCCCATACTGGCTATGGGGGTATAGGTCCAACCTGGGAAATTATTCGTGGGTTTTACTATGGGTTGTTTGGTCTTGTTTTTCTCGTCCCACCATGTAGAACACGATGGGTAGGGTCCCGAAGTTAAGCGGTGACATTTTTTGGAAAGTACCGGGTAGGTCTGTATATAGACCCATATAGCCCCATACTGGCTATGGGGGTATAGGTCCATACTGGGTGGACATTTTGGGGTCTAGGTGGGCTCCTAGTGGTCCTATGGTGTCGTATGAGGTCTAATTTTGAAGCTCTCGTGGAAGAGTATCCGACTGGACTAATGTATCGTCTGTTTTCAATATTTTCCGCATGCGCAGTCTGGCCGTAGTGTCGAAAGCAGGCATTTTTGGGGGATATGTGGGGGAGTATTTGGGGTAGAGATGGACCACTATGGGTCCAAATGGGTCGTGGGAGGTGTCCAAGTGAAGCTTTTGTTGGGTAGAGCCAGAATGGCGTGTTTTAAGTGCAAGTCGCGTCAATCTGTGCATACGCAGTTGGGTGTAGTAAGTAAAGTGGTCATTTTGGGGCAGTGAAGGAAGGTATTTGGGGTAGAGAGGGACCACTATTGGTCCGAATGTGTCGAGGGAGGTATTACTTTGTAGTTCTCGGGGTGTAGACCCCGATTTGAGGTCTGTCCACAGCATCTGTGACGTCATGAGTACGAGTAGTAGCGAAAGTGGGCATTTTGGGGAAGTGAAGGAAGGTGTTTGGGGTAGAGATGGACCATCCTTGGTCCGAATGCGTCGTGGGAGGTGTCATTTTGTAGCTCTCGGGGCGTACATCCCGATTTGAGGGATGCTCACGTCATCTGTGACGTCATTGGTGACGTCATCAGTAGGAGTAGTAGCCAAAGTGGGCATTTTGTGGGTGTGTGGAGGTGTGTTTGGGGTGGAGAGGGACCATCCTTGGTCTGAATGCGTCGTGGGAGGTGTCATCTTGTAGTTCTCGGGTTGTACATCCCGATTTGAGGGATGTTGACATCATCTATGACGTCATTGGTGACGTCATCATTACGAGTATTAGCGAAAGTGGACATTTTGGGTAAGTGAAGGAAGGGATTTGGGATAGAAATGGGCCACTATTGGTCCGAATGCGTTCTGGGAGGTGTCATCTTGTAGCTTTCGGGGTGTATATCCCGATTTGAGGGATGTTCGCGTCATCTGTGACATCATTTGTGACGTCATCAGGAGGAGTAGTAGCGAAAGTGGGTATTTTGGGGCAGTGAAGGAAGGTATTTGTTGTACAGATGGACCATCCTTGGTCCGCCTGCGTCCTGTGGGGTGTGCATTATACCATATCTCTGCTGTATTATACCATATCTGCCTCGCATCATACCAAATCTGTGGTGTATTATACCATATCCGTCCTGTGTTATACAATATCTGTCCTGTATTATACCAAATCTGTCCTGTATTGTCACATTTGTCCTGTATTATACAATATATGTTCTGTATTATACCAATTCTGTGCTGTATTATACAGTATCTATCCTGTATTATATTAAATTTGTGCTGTATTATACTATCTGTCCTGTATTGTATCATATATGTCCTGTATTATACAATATATATTCTGTATTATACAATCGCATAGCGGTTGTCATGAATAACAACAAGTTCATCAATGTTCATACAGTTTATTATCCCCAGTGTTACATCATACCCAGGCTGGGGGAGCCGCCCTGGGTATGTTTAGTATGTTCACAGCAAAACAAATTGAAATATCAAACACCATGTTTTATTATTTAACGCACCATCACATTAGGTACAAGTGTTTACTGAGCTCAAGTCAACGATCAGCATCTAGACATATAGAGTATGTACGGCATGTTATGGTATTCATCAGTGCAAGGGTGACGCGTTCAACCGA
>JAVTVY010009331.1:0-42788 GCA_036873755.1 Hanleya hanleyi | reverse complement strand
CGAAATGATGAATAAATGAAGCACGCTCCTTTCGTTTAAAAAATATATTCGGGAATCTGAAAGTTCAAATACTTTTGATGAGAATTTTACAAGTTATCGGTCAGGAAATGTGAGGACAAAATTTTCACAAACTGCTGCATTTAGTTTCACAAATCTGCTACAGATTTGTGTGACCTTTTAATTTCGATTACAAACGATGTTCAATCTTCTTTTTCTTTCAAAAATAAATATCGTTGGTTCTTAAAACGGTGAACTGATTTTCAATAACTAATTATGAGCTCGATTAGGCCTACTGTCGTTTGCAAAACATGCTTAGCTAAGCTGCGGTGAATTACGTACAAGATTGCTGCCTGATTCAGGAATAATTAGCAAAACAGTTAAGGAAATCTGGTCAGTTTTGGGCCGCTCCCCGCGCAGTCATATGTGCAGAGAGTGCCAAAAGACGTTTTCGTGCCCAAGATGACTGACGTATGGCAAATATACGATTCGTATTTGTATGGAAATTGGGGCTCAATCTTCACCACAAAATGTTATCAAAAATCCAAGATCACCACCCTGATGACGTCACAGTAACGTCATATTATAACAATGCGCTTTTTGTTCGATTTTTCGGTTAGACTTTTCGATTCTTTTTTTTACTTATGTTATTTTTTCCGGAAAACTATACAATAAATTCGGAAATAATTATATGATGCGAACAAAAATAATTTTTGGTAAAAAGGCTGTTTTAAGAAGAAAAAAGAAACACGAAAAAAAATATATATTCCATTTGCTCACGGTCTTCTGCTTGAAGGAGTATGCAAATAGGCTCAAATGGACCCTAATATATTAGGCTGCAAATTTTCAGTTTCAAATTTTCACCGCTCAGTCAATTACGGCCTAGGGAAGTCCTCCATAGTTTCGGATTATTGGTCCCCCTTGAAAATTTTAATACAGCAGAGCGCCCGGGTGTGACCACATGATAATTATCCTTCCCTTTTTGGTAACCAGTATTTATAGTACCAAGCTTCTGGGTACTACCATTCATTCAAAATGACATATGCGGATGGGTGGCTCGGTTATTATTATTAATTTATTATGTAGTCTTTCCGAAGAAACTAGCATAAGTAAAAATGTGTAAAAATATTCAAAAATCGGCCATCTTGGAACTTTTTACATTTTCCGATTTTCTGAACGGTACCGCACGGAGACCTTTCCTACCAGTACCAATGATCGTTGGTAGCGGATTGTCTGTGTACAATGTCGTGTTTTCGTCGTTTATCTTAAAATATTTGCCTTTTTATGCATGCAATTGCCTACAATTATTTTAATTTACACCAGATAACGATTTCCTAATTTATTATGTAGTCTTTCCGAAGAAAATAGCATAAGTAAAAATGTGTGAAAATTTTTAAAAATCGGCCATCTTGAAACTTTTTACATTTTCCGATAGCGCTTGAGCCCAAGAAATTTGTAGGAAAGTTTCAACTGCCTAGTCTTTGCAGTAGGAAAAACATATAGGGATCCCAAATGACTTCCTGATTTCTACATTATAATGGTGGTCATCTAGAAAAAACTCTATTAGGTCCTTAGCAAATGGTAATCAATCAATCGGAGTACTATAAATGTACCAAGTTTCATACTTCTACCTCAAAGTGCAGAATTACCCCAATTTCATGCACCATGTTGCTGTAATAAAATACCTGCTTTGGAATACGATGTTACTGTCGATCATTTGAGGGATGTCACTGGTCTTGGAGAGTTATGATGGTAGGGTTATGTGTCTGAACCTGATCTGTACATTGAAAAATTCAATCAGATATGTTTAAATTCCGTCACTAGCAACCCATCCGTGCTTCGCACGGAAACATAGGTGTGTCCATCTATGGGCTATTTATTACGTAGGTCTCTCGGCAATGCAATTCGTGCCATTTGTTTTCTTCACAGAAACCGATGAAGTTACCTATAAGTCACTGAAGTGAGTGAGTAGACTTAACGTCGTTTTTAACACGTTTTCAGTCATATCACGACGGTGCCTGCATGTGCCAGAACACGAGGGTGTCCACAGTTCCTATTACCCTTGACACTGATCAGCCCAGCCAGTACAACACAAGGTCACCCACCCAAGTATTGACCGAGCTCAACGTTGCTTAACTTCGATGATCTAACGAGAACCGTAGACTGCATGAGTCTCTATTTCATATGTACTATTTAATAATAATAATAAAATGATCTTTAATAAATATATACGTTTGATAAGTAAATAAATAAATAATAAAAAAATAATGAAAAAAAAAGAAACAATTATTGTTTGAAGCATTCCTTAGTAGGCAGAGTTGCTTCCTTTTGTTACCCCTTTAAGTTACATTATGGAACAGTCTAACGAGAACCAGTGTTCCCAACGTGGTGAAGCCATTATTTAGCTTTGTCGTTAGGTTCAGCGCTCTGGCAAGGTCTGTCGCCGAACGCGTGCAATTACATAAAGTGTATAGATTTATAGACCTCATTATATTGATCCCGGGATTTGGTGAATTTGTTCGTGGTGTGGTGTTCAAAATATTCCCTCTTGCTCTCGCCTATGCAAGCTAAAACATTCATTTAAGCAATTTTGCACAAAGAACATTGTTTCATACAAAAAAGTGCTCAAAATTTAATACTGTAAATGCCGACTCGTAAGTGGTCGGAGGTTTGAAATTGGGCTTTTTTTTTCTTTTGCCTTTTTGTATACATGTACATATTTGGCGGAGATTTCTTCATATAATATATCCAAAATAGAAAGACTTTGAGAAGCTACACTCTAAAACATTGTTGGATAAAAAGACTGAGAGAAGCTACACTCTTAAACATTGTTGCAAGGGCGTAGGCAAGGGGGGGGGGGCTTGGGGGGGCTTGAGCCCCCCCAAATTTTGACGGCCGGCAAAAAAAAAAGAACAAAACAAACAAACAAACGAAAAAAGGAAAGAAAGAAAGAAAAAGAAACCTAACATAGCATATAAGATCACGTATCTTATTCAATTATTACAGGAGAAGTAAACTTATCGCCGCCAGTGCATACCATTAGGCCTAAAATAAGATTGCAATTGATCAGTGATCAAAGCCATAGATTGACGATTTCGGGCTTCAATCGAGAATGGAATAGTGTGCTCCAAATCCAATCAAATGCCGCCTATTTGGACAAAAAACATCAAAACTTCCGATGAGAATTTTTCGTAACTTTTTCACTACAAACTTATTTTGTTTTTCAATTGAGATCCCAGTACTTCTTTATTCACAAACAAGAGATATACAAACTCTCAACTACTTTTCATAAAGAAACCCTAGAAATAAACCTACTGTCTTTCCCAGATAGTAAATCCCAGACGTTTTTGGTGATATTTCGGAGAAAATTTATCGTACAACATTGAAACTTCACACAGTATATAAACTAAGAAGCCCGAATTGTATTTCTGTCTTTCATTAAAATTTGTTGAGAACTGACCAAAGTCACCGATACCTACCATGTTATTTTGGGGCCACGATAACTTTGATCTGCCATTGCTAAAACATGCGAGCTTGACGTAAAAAGTCAAAAATATCTCACAAATTTCCCATCTAATTTTTGTTTTCGCGATTTATTGATAACTACTGGAGGGGAATAAATTTAGTATTTTTTTATCTACTGTGTGAAGTTTCAATGTTGTCGGATAAATTGTCCCAGAAATATCGTCGGAAACGTCAGAGACGAAACGTGCTCAGACACGCGCTGCTATCGGGGCACGACAGTATTGTCTAAGGATTAACTTGAAATATAGTGCAAACCTGAGACTGAATGATCACTTCAGCTTGTATATCATTGCAGTGATCGTCTTTGTTATGAGACATTTTGGGATAAATCAAAGTTCAGTTGTTACAACGTTATACTACTCAGATGCTCCCAGAGAGTGCCAATTTACCATCAAGTTTCAAAAAAAAAATCTTAAGCTGCGAGGGGGGATACCTCCTCTCAGACTCTCCCCCTCTCAAGCCCCCCAAATCTGACAACTTGTCTACGCCCTTGCAATAAAAGCGTACCTGAGATACAACACATATTACGAATCGTTAGATTCTTGTTATGTGCTTTAGACTAGGTTAACCAGAAGACTATACTGTGAAGTCATGTGGCTCTGTCAGTATGTCGGCACCTCTTCCCACTTCCCTTATATGCGTTGTAATTGTACTTGGCTTTAATGGGGCTTTCTAAATAATGTGATCATAGACCCAATTGTAACCATCGATGAACCATCGATTTATTTTTGTCGATGAAATATTTGTACATGCGGCCTTTGGACGTTCAATTTAATCTTTCGATGATGGAATATTTGGTCTCATTGTATGTGTGAAGCAAGAACAGAAATGAAAACCTGAGCGGTTGAAATCCCTCGACGTTGATACAATTGATTTGGCTTGGAACCGTAACCCACAAACTTTGCCCCCAGGTGGCGCCATATGATATATGGAAAGCAATCCCAAGGGACATCCAGTGGCAAGGTACCCACAATTACCGAATTTGTTCTAATCTGGTCAGATTTTCAGAAATTATTGTCCGGAAACTAAGTTTTAACTTGGCTCACAGGTAGCGTCATCTATAGGCGGATCGTCATGAAAAACAATCCCAAGCGAGATCTTGAGGCGAGGTACCCACACACCCAATTTGAAAAATAATCCGTTCAGTTTTTCAAAAGTTATTGTCCGGAAACGAAATTTTAACTTTGCCCCCAGGTGGCGCCACCTATAGGCGGATCGGCACGAAAAACAATACCAAGCGAGATCTTGAGGTGGGATACCCACATACCAAATTTGAAAAGAATCCAAGAAAGAAAGAAAAAGAAACCTAACATAGCACATAAGATCACGTATCTTATTCAATTATTACAGGAGAAGTAAACTTATCACCGCCAGTGCATACCATTAGGCCTAAAATAAGATTGCAATTGATCAGTGATCAAAGCCATAGATTGACGATTTCGGGCTTCAATCGAGAATGGAATAGTGTGCTCCAAATCCAATCAAATGCCGCCTATTTGGACAAAAACATCAAAACTTCCGATGAGGAGAATTTTTCGTAACTTTTTCACTACAAACTTATTTTGTTTTTCAATTGAGATCCCAGTACTTCTTTATTCACAAACAAGAGATATACAAACTCTCAACTACTTTTCATAAAGAAACCCTAGAAATAAACCTACTGTCTTTCCCAGATAATAAATCCCAAACGTTTTTTGTGATATTTCAGAGAAAATTTATCGTACAACATTGAAACTTCACACAGTATATAAACTAAAAAGCCCGAATTGTATTTCTGTCTTTCATTAAAATTTGTTGAGAACTGACCAAAGTCACCGATACCTACCATGTTATTTTGGGGCCACGATAACTTTGATCTGCCATTGTTAAAACATGCGAGCTTGACGTAAAAAGTCAAAAATATCTCACAAATTTCCCATCTAATTTTTGTTTTCGCGATTTATTGAGAACTACTGGAGGGGAATAAATTTAGTATTTTTTTTATCTACTGTGTGAAGTTTCAATGTTGTCGGATAAATTGTCCCAGAAATATCGTCGGAAACGTCAGAGACGAAACGTGCTCAGACACGCGCTGCTATCGGGGCACGACAGTATTGTCTAAGGATTAACTTGAAATATAGTGCAAACCTGAGACTGAATGATCACTTCAGCTTGTATATCATTGCAGTGATCGTCTTTGTTATGAGACATTTTGGGATAAATCAAAGTTCAGTTGTTACAACGTTATACTACTCAGATGCTCCCAGAGAGTGCCAATTTACCATCAAGTTTCAAAAAAAATTCTTAAGCTGCGAGGGGGGAAACCCCCCTCTCACACTCTCCCCCTCTCAAGCCCCCCCAAATCTGACAACTTGTCTACGCCCTTGAGGCTCTCCAAATTCATACTACATATGCAACTGATGATTTACTAGAAGTCTTCCCAATTTGATTGACCTTGGGCTATTTGATCAAGGTCAAATTCTAGTTAGAACAATATGTTTTAAAGGGTTGTAGTTAGGCACACATGGGGGTATATTGAAACCCATGAGGCTCTTGTTATATCTGAATTGGAGGGTGGCTGATGTTAGAAATCTCCATGTTCCGATATGTAAGGTCATCCAATTACAATCAACATCGATTTTATATCGAGACAATACCCACCCAGTTAGCCAAAGCCAAATGGTGTGCTTTTCAGTTCAAAAGCATTTTTTGGGGTCACACCTGCTTCCGAGATGAAAAAAGGCCAAAATATTTGATCTGAGATGTTACTCGTTACCAACTGTCTTCTAGATTTTATTTGAAATGAAAACCTTAGTTACACTTTCTCTGAATTATAATAATAACGGCCTGTTCAGTCAAAAAAGCTGATCTTCCACAGGGTCAACAGAAATTTCGTTTTACTTTTACTAATCCTGTTTTATTAGTAAACGTTTTTCTCACGAGGTTGGAATTTTGAAAAATTATCAGTAGTTCTCATCTCTCCGAACCAGTAAAATTTTGTCCAGTTCCGTGCACATTGTATTGCACACACAATGTGCACATAAATGAAACGGTCATATTATCGGGAGCGTCCTAATGCCAATCCCACCCAGAGCTATGGTAGCATTCATCTCATATTTTTTATTTCTATTCAATATTAATGATTATTGCTTCATGCACATTATTTCAACTGATATTCTTTTCCCATAATTCATTGCAGCCAGTAAGGGATTCTGGGCCGAGATGCTAGGTGTCGGAGATTTCTACTACGAGTTGGGCGTACAAATCATCGAGGTCTGCTTGGCAACCAGTCACAGAAACGGAGGTGAATAGCAGGCTTCGTACAGGGTCTGGAAAAGCCTTGAAAATGAATTGTTTTCTTCAGGGCCTGAAAAGAGTTGAGGCAAATATCTTTCGGACAGATTTCAGGGATTCATACATTACCACTGGAAATCAGGGGTAAAATTCATTCGAAAACTGAATTCAAATTTCTGAATCTGACTAAAATTTTGTATGTTTTGATGAAAACTCAATAGACTATTATTTTTAAGGATTATGCAATATAAAATCATTGAGAATGGTGATAAATTTGAAGAAATATTCAATTTGAAGAAAATGCCGAAAAATGAATACACATTCGAGTAAAGAAATATTCAATTTTTTTACTTCTATGAATCCCTGGATTTGTAAAAGAACTGATATTTTGCTTGTGTCTAACAAGTTTTCCTGTGTAATTGTCAAAGAAATTTGTTTTATTTTTCATTTGAATGAGCATATTTTGAAGTCATGGAGTGGAATCTGAAGATTTAGGGTCAGGGGAGATAATTCATGATCGGGTAAAACCCTGAAGGGATTCTTGATGGTTAAAAACAGCCTCCCCACAGCGCATGCTCTGTTTCACAGGCTCACTCAACTTTACCCCTGCCCCCAATAGAGGAAGGTGACCTTCACAACGTGGCTAACCCCATGGGGCTTCCGGGGATTGACCTGGGATGTCGTTTTGCACACCGCAGGTCATGGTAAGAATAGGCCTCAGCTCCTCAGACAGCTTGTCGTAAGAGGCGACTAACTGAGGCACCTGTGGTGTTCCCAGGTGTGAAAGGGAATAGGACCCCACCCGTGTGGTTCCCGGGTGTGAAAAGGAATAGGACCCAACATCGTGATATATAGTTGAAAGCGACGTTAAATCATATTCACTCACTCTTGTACTGAATTACAAGAACAATGGAAAAGGCAGTATTTATTGTTACAGATTGCATTACATCACAAATCCCACATCCATATTGGAGTTTCTTGTTCCTTGATAGGAATGGCATATGTAGATTGTCCAAATTGGATACACCATGTCCAGTGTAGTGTTCTGATCTGGATGGAGAGGAGCTTCAATTGCAATGGCATATGCCATTCCTCTGTGGTATTGTATGGCATGCCATTGGTCCATACGTTCTCTGCCGAGTTAAAAAAAGTTTCAACTCAGCGCACCTGAAGGCAGTCTTGTTTGGAATGCCTTATGCCCGTTCCTAGCATGCCCCAATTTCAAGAAGCTCCATTTATACAATGTAGAAATTGATCGAATTGTCGTCCAGTGTAATTTTTTTGTTTTTTATCCCATCGGCATATATGCTGGATGGGATCATGTCGTCACTCTGTCTGGCTGGCTGGCTGGATGAACGACGTGACTGCTCTAAAAGGTGAACCGTTCCAGCTAGAGTCTTCACATTTGGTATACTGCATTGTTGGTGGTAAAGCACAAGCCTATTGAAATTGGGCACATTTAGTTGATTTTTGTGGTTTCCATGGCAACATAACAAAAAATATCCATATAACGATGTGACCGCTCGAAAAGGTGAACCGTTGCAGCTGGAGACTTCAAATTTGGTATGCTGCATTGTTGGGTGGTAAAGCATAAGCCTATTGAAATTGGGCGCATTTAGTTGATTTTTGTGGTTTCCATGGCAACATAACGAAAAATATCCAAAAACGACGTGACCACTCTAAAAGGTGAACCGTTGCAGAGCTGTCCGAGACTTCAAATTTGGTATGCTGCATTGTTGGGTGGTAAAGCACAAGCCTATTGAAATTTGGGACATTTTGGTGGTTTTTGTGGTTTCCATGGCAACCTAACAAAATACATCCACATGGGTCGACTGTGCATGCGCGATGAGTAGTAGTATAGAAAGGGCACGTGATCTCCCTATCCCTATAGGTGTGGCGCGGGATAGGGTGGGGCGAGAGACCTGGGGTTTTTGCTATCTGAGATTCCATGCACCAGGCTTGCACCCTGCAGTAGAATGGGTCGACTGAGCATGCGCGATGAGTAGTATAGAAAGGGCACGCGATCTCCCTATCCCTATAAACTAACCCATGGGGGTGAATGAACCCATAGAGGTGAATGAGCACTGGTATGATATAACCGTGTTAGTTTTGAATTTCGTGTCGCCTTAAATGAAGGACAACATTTCCTTCAATTTTGCTATGAAATCATTCTATTCCACATCATGATTTCCCTAAAGCTTTTGCATGAACCATATTTTAATTCAGAAGTATAATGTGAAATAACCCCTGAACCCCTGATTTTTATACGCCCGCCCAAAAGGCGGTCGTATTATGGGATGGCGGTTTCCGTCCGTCTGTCCGTCTGTCCGTCTGTCCGGTTCTCGTGTCCGGTCTATATCTGGGACAGTTTCCTATTCACAGCTCCAATTTTTGGTGAGTGGATACCCTACGGGGAGACGATGTGTCGCGTACCAAAATGAAGGTCAAGGTCACAGGTCAAAGGTCACTGGCATAAAAAACAGGAAATCACTGAAGTGTTCGTGTCCGGTCTACATCTGTGAACGTTTTCTATCCACAGTTGCAATTTTTTGTGAGTGGATACGCCAGGTGGAGACGATGTGTCGCGTGCCAAAATTAAGGTCGAGGTCAGAGGTCAAAGGTCACTGTTGTCAAAAATCAGGAAATCATTGATCGTTGTTAGTTTTCTATCTACAGTTCTAATTTTTGGTGAGTGGATGCCCTAGGGGGGAACGATGTGTTGCATATTAAATGTAGGTCAAGGTCAGAGGTCAAAGGTCAGTGTGATCGAAAAATCAGGAAATCGTTAAAAATTTCTAATTTTTTGTGAGTGGATTCAATAGGCGGAAATGAAGTGATGCATACCAAAAATTAGGTCAAGGTCAAAGGTCACTGACCCCAAAATTAGGAAATTATCAAAAATAACATTTTTTGTGTCAGTAGATACATTAAGGAGACACAATGAGTCACATACCAAAATGTAGGTCACGGTCAAAGGTCAAGGTCACTATGACCCAAAAATCGTGAAATTGTTAAAAATCATGATTTTTTGTGTCCATTGAGAAATTGAGGGGAGACGGTTTGCCATGTACCAAAATTTAGCCCAAGGTCAAGGTCACTGTGACCCCAAAATCAGGAAATCATTAAAAATCATGATTTTTTGTGTGCATTGATAGATTGAGGGAAGACGATGTGTTGTGTATCAAAATTGAGGTCAAGGTCAAAGGTCAAGGTCACTGTGACCCCAAAATCAAGAAATCATTAAAAGTCACATTTTCATATGCCTGTCGAAGACGAGGTCATGTAATGCGATGTTGAGTTCTGTCCATTCATCCATTAACATTTATTGTCCATGCGATAGCTCTAGTTTCAAGGTATGGATTGGTACCAAACTTTGAGTATACCTTACTCGCATGGCAAAGTGGAGCCATACATATGAGATCAATTTGTCAAAGGTCTAGGTTGCAGTCCCCAAAACTGAATCAAGCTTAGATGACTAAATGTGTTGGAATATTGTTGGAATATTCAAAAGTCTTTCCCCTCCATTTATATGATATCAGCCCTCGAAATTTGGCGTAACCGAAACGATCGGTTACGTGACGGTTACGTGGTTGTAAATTCTGCAGAACGAATAATCGGTTAAGTAAAAAATCAACTTTCGCTACTGTATGACGAGTGCCATTGAAAATGTCTGGGCGACCGGCCCAGTGACAGTCATCAATCGTTGCCTTAACGGTCTATATTTCTCCTCTATGGTATCTTCGAATCATGCTTCGGAGTTTATACACGTTTTTATTATGGAATTAGTATCATGAACGTGTGATTTTGCATCAGAAAGAAATAAAAACACGGAGGTTCGAAACGAAAAAAACTGACATTCTGATGGCGCATAAAAACGGAAGCATGCGATATAAAGGGGACACAACTCCCAACATACAAAGCCTGAATTCATCCAATCAAATGTGGGTCAATTCTACAGCGCGGGACAGCACGCACACGGAAGTGGATGGAAATCGAATTTCTCATCTCCGGATCCTCCGGACCGCAGGTTCGATATGCAAAACGGCTCAAAAGCGAAAATTGACTCTGTGAACATAAAAACATTCCAGAAGTGGTCATTTCACGATGACTTTAGAAAAGTTTTGTCTGCTTTTGTTTTACTTTCTACACATTTCACATTTTATTTTTTTCAACACCGTCCCTTTTATTCCATGCCTGGGTGCTTCTTGCTGAATTTCTGACGAATAAGTTGCACATGTTACATCGCAGTTTGAGAATATTGCCGTCAGCTGCTGTTTCAAGGACTCTCAAAACAATTTTGTATTTTATTGTAATAATATATATATAATAATATATAATACACAATTTCTTCAGTTCCAGAAAAAATTTGGCTAACCTGTTTACGTAGCCAATGGGTTACGCAACCTAGTCCTACTTAACCGAAAAATAGGTTACGTGAACATCGTGACCCAGAACTATTTTTGGGTTGCGCAAATTTTTGAAATTTCGAGGCCTGGATATTGTCCTGTTGAGTTGTCTCCCATGTTTGAAACGCTTCATTTAGTTAAACTGTTGTGAAATAAAAACCATACAGTTACTAATTTAACGGGGAAAGGAGTCCTTTATGAACTTCACACCTGTTTATTAACTCAGGAACAAAGGTTTTCTTCATCACTTTCTTCTTCATTCACAAAAAATTATCTCGTCTGAAAGGAATCCATTTGCAGGGAAACTGCTATTTTCTTGTGTTTGACTATTGTCGATTTCAGTGTGGGATATGTGAGCTCTCAGCTCTTGCTTCAAGGTCAACCAGTTACCAAGAGTTAAGCTCATTTTAGTTTATCATTCAATATAAGATGTGATATATGTTGCATTCTCATAAGCAAAAAATTGTAGACCTTTCTCTGGATTGCTAGATCAATTGGAATCAAGGCTATTAAACAACCTTGAAATTTGAACCAATGTAATTCCAGATATACGGGCGTATATTGAAGCCCCTTGGGCTCTTGTTGAAATTCGTGTCATCTTAAATGAAGGACAACATTTCTATCAATTTTGCTATCAAATAATTGTATCTCACATCATATGATTTACCCTAAAGCTTCTGCAGGAACCATTTGTGTCCACACCTGTAACTTACTATATTAATTACAACTGAGTTCCTAAAGTTTGGTTGCACACTGTGTATATGATTAGTTTTCTGAATTGAATTGAATTCCACCTTGTGTTTTTTCGGACTGACATGATGGCATGCAGTTGTCAGTGTGGTTGTTTCATGTACAGGGAGCTTTCTATTGCTTTCATGTCAGCACACCTACCACTACCCTCAAGGAGAGCATGTCCCCATCCCCAGGTCGCCGAGCCGCACCCTCTATCTCCCAAACTAGCCCTCACCCGACCCTCATATATTGTCTTTGAGCATATATATCTCCAATATATCTTGGCAGAAGCTGAAATTTGTGTGTTGTCTGCAATATTGGGATAATTGCAACCCTAAAAGGTTTCAATTTATCAGGCACAGACCCATGTTTTTGTATTTGGTAAATATGTCCCTTGTCTGTATAATACACCTGGGCCTATCGTACTATGCCTTTAACATTTTACATTAACCAACAATACATGTGAACATTTCCTTACACATAATAGAGAGCCACTTTAATGCTCCTCTTATCAGAGCGGGTGGTTGGTGGGTGCCCGCCCCTTTTATCTACTTCTTTTTCCCCTTATTGAATGCCCTTCATCTGTCTATACCAGAGATTTATATTGCTCATGTGAAAGGGACGGCAAGTTCACACTAGGCCGATGGGATCAAGTGTGGCCGTGGCCTCTAGTTTGTTAAACCCTGGACGTACCACTGGACATTTCCCTTACAATTTGCCCCTGCATTTCCTAATGGTTCATGGAATAACGGGGCGTGGCTTGCAAATGATAGGCATAAATTTCAACGCAAATGTTACTGGTAGACAATGTTTAAAATACTACATTTGTTACATATTTTTGTTTGGTTACAATCTAGAATACACTGTAAATAAATTTCCTCTCAAAGCTGAACAAATATTGTAGGAGTTATCTCCCCTGCTTTTGATCTATGAAAACAAACAAAATAACCATTAATTGGCATTGTACAAGTAAAGAAAATAATGAACATTTTAATTGAGCTAAGAAGTTTCACTGATTGAGAAATAATTTATGTTCTGTTGTTATAATTTTCTTTGTGTGTTTGCTACACGCAGGTTTAATTGGAATAGATGAACTGAAACAGAGGCTAACAGCTGCTAGCGGCAGAAGTCGACAGGACATAAGCACGTGAGTTCCGTAGACGGGTGATTTGTCATTTAAGACTTGTCTGTTATCTCTGTCAAATGTTGATCAACATTTAGCACATGACTGCTTTCAGTTTTCTGGAATCTAAATTCAAAATAGACTACGATTCTCTGTTCAGCCAAGATATTAACAGACAGTTTCAGCATGCTGTCCCAGCTGTGTCCCGTCCAGCGATTGGTCATTCGACCTTCACCATTCTCATTGGATCACTATATCATCCCAATCTTCATACACAGCGACGTGACTGTCTCTGAACTCAACCCACTATCTCCTAAAATAAACCTTGCCCGATCCCATACCCTCGTATATTCTGAGAGCTTACGTCATGCTTTACTTATTCAATGCATTGCCCAACCCCAGAACAGACAGCTTCTGTTTTGATGTTCAAGGTTTAGATATGCATGCCCAGACTTCATCCACTTTCTGATTCACTTGTCCATCTGTCCATTTTGTTCAACGGAACCCTTCATCAATTTTTGGTATCTTTTCTGTCCAATTTCTGAGTTCCAATACAAGTTTGTCCATTTTCAACATTCAAAACTTTTTGAATTTGGGACTCGTCATAAGAAGGATTACCAGTGTTATGGCAGTGTAGAAACTTTTATGGAGACTGATTATCAAACTAGGACTTGTCTTTGTGATTCTCTTTCAGGGATGATTTATTGCGAGCCATACGCAAACTGAAAGTTTTGGGTAATGGGTTCACCGTCATTCCTGTCGGGGGAAGTTTTCTCGTCCAGTCTGTACCAGGGGAGCTAACCATGGACCACACCACCGTTCTTCAGCAGGCAGATGTAAGTTTATATCTGTCTGTTAGATCCTTGGAACAGCTAACAATTTAGGCCTCGCTTTTTGTCAAAATTTACAAGAATCCAATCAGATTCTCGCAGTGTAACTCTGCGGGAATCCATACCTATCATTCGTATATAAATGGCTGAATTTTACGGGAATTTCCCATGAATTATTTTGTGGGCGTGCTGATGGGAATCGGATCCCAGCATTCCCATGGAGAAGCGAGCCTTGTGATTGTCAGAATATCTTATTTTCAAGCATGTTGCTAGAATTTGTCAAGGTGGAGAAGGCATTTGGGGGGGGGGGAGGAGCTGCACGAGGGAGAGGTGCAAATGAAATACAGAGGACTGATTACATGTCCGAAATGATAAATTCCAGACTTCATTTCATGTTTTTTGGCAAGTTTAGATGCTATTTGTGTTGGAATAACTTGGAGAACTTCTGATGTTGTACTGCCTTTCAAGAGCGGCTGAATTATGTACTGTAACTTTTTCGGGATATCCTGTTTAAAATGTCGGAGGCGTATTCAATGAAATGTTGTGTTAATATATACTATGTTGGTCTATTTCATTTCAGGGTACAGGGTTTGTGACCGCTGAGCATTTAATCAGGAATTTGAAGTGGGACCCAGAGAGGGCACATAGGGCACTGGTGAGACGTTTGATTCTGTAGACTGTGTGGCTTGTAGTCTCTGCCCTGTACATTTTACAACCGTACATATTTTCTGTGTGATAATAATCAAGCCTTTAAATTGCACTCATATCACAGCATTATGCACTGAGCTCCAATTTGATGCACCCAAGAAAAAAAAGAAAAATGAAAACTAATGTTTTTTAATATATTTTTTACCCCTCTGGCAAATTTATCCCAAAGGGTATTGTCATCATTCACATTCTAGCGTCTGTCTGTCTGTTCATCAATTCATCTTCGATTTCTCGATACCACCATACCTCAAGAATCACTATGCCTAGGAATACCAACCTAACATCACAGTCACAGAGCAGAAGCCTATTGAAAATCAGTGAGATTGACCCATATTTTCCTAGGTCACCAGGACAAACAGTGTCAACTGATCATGAATTGATTGTATTCACCATATCTCAAGAATGGCTATGCCTAGGAGCACCGAACTTATTTCACATCTAATATGGTCTTAAAGATGTAATCAGCCTCAAATCTAGGCTGGAATCGATCTCTCTCAAACTCCGCAAAAGTGACGTATGTTACAACAGGTACAAAATAAAACCCATTTGACCATAAACAACCAAACTTGTTTTCACCATTCACAAGAAAATAGAAAAAAATTGTCATTAAAAATAAACGGCATGGCATGTCGTTTATTTTTCGACGATCGGGTCAACAAGCGTTTACACGTGTGGTGCATTCTGCCTACATATGCACTGCTGCTCTACCGAACCTTAGGCACGAGCCATTACGTTATGCCATGGCTGCACCTGTTAAGCATTCAGATCCGTGAGCGTCGCTTCGTCACTCGCACCTCACGCAGTGACGTTTCCCTCTCCACGTACAGCACATATTCAATGGCGAAACCGAAAACCCGTCGAAGCGGGCAGACTTTCAAATTTCTCTGACAATATATTCTTGCATTTCTTGTATATGGCAATCCCATTATCATCAAATATAATACCTATGATGCTTTAGCAAACTTCGCTGCTGAAAATCCATCAGACGGGAAAATCCATCGATTTTGAGGTTGATTACATCTTTAAAGCAGAATCAGGAATTGGCTAGATTGACCTATTTTTTCCTGGGTCACTGGGTCAATTTGCCCATTCATCTCTGGCTGCTCGGTAATGCAGAGATTGAAATGAACTTGGGACAAGGTAGCATTGCGAAGTGCTTGATCGCTCCATTATAACATACTTGTGGTGCTGTGCTCTTCAACAACATTAATATTGGAATTAAAGTCTTGAACAAGAAGCAGGGTGTAAATCCTATATGATTTATTAGCTTATTTTGAATTTGATGTAAAGTTGCAAAAGTACCACAGTTACATTTTAACCAGGGTTCATACTCCTTCTGGAAAGTTCTTGCAACTCCTGAACTTTAATTGCTAACCTGGAAATACCTGGAAAAAGTTAAACTCCTGGAAGAACTAGACTTTCCATTGGTTGGTTAATTTGCTCATCTTGGTTGAGTTATTGTAATAAAGACTCCTGGACAATTAAATTTTTGTCCTGGAATTTTTTCCTGGTGTAATTGTATGAACCCCTTTAACACACCTTCGCTCTTATGGTAAAACATAACTTTACAGAGTTTGTTTCTGTGCACAGGACTATATGGTACGTGAGGGTCTGGCCTGGGTAGATGATCAGGCCACGTCGGGGAGACAATACTGGTTCCCGGGACTTTTCTCCGACACAGTTACCTCCTCCTGAATATTTCCAGCCATATTTATAGTGAATCACTCCACTGAGAGTGGAATTGAGCAGTCATGTGGTGTCTACATCACCGGTTGGGAAACAACTGTGTCTGTGTGGTACAATTTCTGCTTGTCAAATGTTGCAGCATTTCTCCCTTCAGGTTCGGCAGGCAGGTGTGCTACCAATTGTTTATTTTCTGAGAAAATATTATTTGTGAACTGGTCTCGTAATGAACAGAAGGCTATAGTGAGCTAGCAAACGAGATGTCTTGAGGCCTGGTAAAATCATGCCCCTGTGTTTCTGAATGTCTCGGTTTTGAATAAACGGATGAGATAGTTCCACTTGCACTACTGATTGGACGATTCCTTGAGGGCAGACTCGCACATTCGCGGTCTTTGAACAAGCAGAACAGACGGTATCACAGTCCAGATAATGCACTGAGCTCCAGAAATGCCTGGTTCAGCTGCTTACTAATACAGCAAATTTCATCGGTTTACGGAGGCTGTCAGGAGAATATTCATTCAATCATGGAGTACAGTACCATAATGATTCCCTGGAGTACGCTAGACATGATTATATGTATATATATTAGGCATACCTGACATTGGTATGCGTAGATATTTCGATGTATATTTTGTACATGTCATTACCAGTGTTGTATATATTTATCTCACACGTGTACATGTATGTAAATAGAAACAGTCGCACATTGTTGTTGTGCATACTTGTACAAATTGAAAGCAATAAATTTAAGAATGCAAAAATTGTTTAATATTTACTGTTGTAATATTGTTTCATGATTCTTGTCTGTGGTGTAGTACGTAGAAGGCAATTTATTCATGTTTATAATTTATGCAATTGTGGGCATGAAATACTAAATTGATTATTTCATGCTCACAGATGCATAAATTATAAACATGAATAAATTGCCTTTCTACACCACAGACAAGAATATATATATATATATACAACAGTACATTTAATGAGCTCATGAATATGCAGCATGACCACAATGAGCAATATACCAATTACGCTTTGGAGACCAGCAATTTAGTTCCTTGTATCAGCTCAAATTGTACATGTATCACCCTCTATAACCGTTATTTTAATGAAGAAATAATGAACCGTTTTGTCAACCTCTTCATTCCAATAAATTTTATCAACCCTCTGGTGTTTTGACTCATTTGATGGCTCGGCTGTCTTGTCCATCCAATAATTCTATCACAGAAACCTGGGGGTGATTAAATTTATTGGAAAGAAAATTTGACGGTTCAAAATCAATGATTTTAAACGGTGATCAAATCTATTAACTGAATTATTAGAGGGTTTACTGTAAATTGTAGACTTTCATTCAAGAAATAAACGTTTGACCAGTTGATTTATTTTCTCCAACATTCACATTTATAGATAATTTTTGACAAAAGTAGTATGACCCCTAGCTGGCGTAATCTTCACTGATTAGTCTGTGATAGCGTAATTGTGAAGGGGTGTGTCTGAAGATGATGTGAGCATATTGAGATGGAATGAGCATTTTAAGACATTGATGCGAGCATCTTGATGTGCGAGTGTTCATATAAAAATGGGGATGTTGCAGGAGGTCAAGATGGGATGAACGTCTTGAGACACAAGATATCTTAAGATAATCGAAGATCTGAACGGTTTCCTTTGTTTATAGTGCAATCCATGGGGAGTCAACTATTGATAGGTCCGTTCTGGCGTAATCCTGGAAAGGCCACATCTTATGACGCGGGTGCTGGCGTCTCCGTGTAAGAGGATGAAATGAGCATCTTCCATTTAGTGCGATGCATCTCGTGATGAATGGTCACATCTCAAGACGTGGGTGAAGATGGTGATGTAGACGTGATAAGTTGACAAGACGTGACAATAGCGTAAGACGATGGGGGAGGGAAACCCGGATGCAGAGACTGGGATAGGTGCTATGGTATAATATGTGGATAATCAGATCATGAAGTAAACAGGTAATCAGTAACAGAGGTGTGTACAGTCGTTTGTGTTCGTACATATGAATAGAAGAGGCAGGGGTGACGGCTATTTCTAAACTATTGTGGTCCCCAAAGTCTATCAGACATCCCAGGGTTTATGGCGTAGTACTGATTTTTCCAGTCCATGGAAGAGGAATACGAAATTGTCGGAAATGTAAAAGTATGGAATATAGAATCCATATTGGTGATAACTTTTGAAGGATTACATCTAGGCGACTGGGCAAGTGAATATGATTTAACGTCGCTTTCAATACTATTTCGGTCATATCAAGACATTCGGTTCCTATTTCTAGGCTCTCCAAATTCATACTACATATGCATCTGGTGATTGACTAGAAGTCATTCCAATTTTGACCTACTTTATCAAGGTCATATTCTAGTACACTTGTCCCTCACTATAACACTAAAGTTGAGGGACAAATTATTGACTGCACTATAGCCGAGTTGCACAATAGTGAGTCTTCATAAACAGCAGTATATATATATATAGCAGCTATATACAGGGGGACATATCAGTTACAGCGCTATACTGAAACTAGCCTTATACTGAACTGTACGTGATATGAGTAATTGCAGTATCTGGACGGATCAATTAAGGCTCAGCTCTTCAAATTTGGTCGAGGATAGTTCCCATGCACCCCAATCAAGTGGCTTGTTATTTGTTGGACTTTTCCATCAATTTTCACGTTGTTGGGGCACTGTATTTACCCATCCAACAATTTACGAGCTAGAAAAAACCTGTCCGAAAATAACGAAACTGGCACCGACGGGGGATCGAACCCGCCATTCTTTGCTCCATGGTCAGGCATCTCACCCCTGAGCCACGGAAGCAGCTGAAAGCAACCGTTGGATTTTTTTTTCTTCATATACCTAACACAAACCTAACCCTAACCCTAACCCCAAAACCCTAAACCGTAACCAGTAATACTGATTGAACGCTAATTAGCGCAAATTTGCATCCTAATTAGACTCCATCACGCTTAACAGCATTCAGTCACGTGATTTCATGAAGTCACGTGATTTCATGGCCAAGGCTACTTGATTGGGGTGCATAGAAACTATCCTTAACCTTCAAATTTACACTACATTACATGTGCAACTGGTGATTAATTAGAAGTCTATTGAAGTTGACCGACCTTGACCTATTTCATCAAGGTCAAATTCGAGGGTATACAAAATGTGTGGAATGGCTATAGTTAGGCATGCACAGGCGTAAATTGAAGCCCATGAGGCTCTTGTCATATGTAAATGGAGAGACGTTTTAAAAATCTTCTGTTTTGGTAATATCCCAATGGGCTCCAATACCCCTCGGCTATCAGTTATTGTCTGCACTCATTCTATAAGAGGTATTTTTAGAACTTTGACAACTAGGTTAACAAAAGTGTGATCTAGTATGGTTGACTAGTTCTCTTATATATAAGAAATACAAAGGAAGTTGCACCAGGTCAGCTTTTGCCAATGGATGGGGAAAATTTTGCGCTGCATTTCTGGTGGAGCATGACCAAATTTTTAGCATTAAATATACTCTTCTATATACATGTAGCTCATAATCAAATCAAGTATTTTGATCTTAGAAATATAGATCAAGGCCAGTCTTCAACAATTTTCTGGTAGATTCCAACTTAACTGCATATGGAACATGAATTCAGTGATCTTAGACTTAACATAGAATTTGACCTTCAGAAAATAGGTCAAGGTCAGTGATATTCACAAGACTTCCAGTCCAGCCATATGTGGTATTAATTTGGACAATGTAGATACAATCCTTCATGGAATATTGTTCTAAATAGAATCTAAACTGAATAAAACAAGTCAAGGTCAGTCATCTTCGGTACACCTTTGAACCATTGCCAGATGTATACATAGTATTAATCTGGGAAGCCCAGCTATATTTCTTCATGTTAATTCATAATAAACAGAAAAAGACAGAAAATGAAAAAAATAGATCAAGGTCAGTGAACTGGGATATTAGTCTTCTGGTCAATCACCAGTTGAAAATGTATGAATTTGGAGACACTAATAGCTTTAAGCCTTCAAAAAAATATAGCAAATACTAGAATCTGACCTTGGTCAAAATCCTTCTTGAGATATCGTGTCCACAAGAAAGATGACAGACAGACAAAATATTATGAAAACCAATTGAAAATGTTTATTTGGATGTCCATTGTGTAAGGATTTTAGTTTCTCTACAGATAAAAAACATTCGAATTTCACTGCAAATAAACTAGGGTAGTTTGCCTTGAAAATTGAAATTGGCTATGGTAAGCTCTTTTCCTCGAGCCTGAAGAGAGGTACGGGGAACCCTGCATTAACAGACATGACAAATGATAACCTCATATCAAAATCTGCTACAAATTCTAGTTCACTATATTTCAACCTAGCTACGATACATTTTCCAAATACACTTCAATTGAAAACTGTAGGTATCTTGTGGAAAAGAATTTCCTAAGACGGAGATCAGTATAATAAAATAAATCATCCCACATGTTAATTATCCCCACCCTGTCCGATGTAAAGAATAGAGAAGTCCCGGTATAGTCCAATATCTGTTGTCCGATGCATACCATGCTTCATCGGGAGTCCTGTCAACTGCGTATTTTTTGTTGGCTAATAGTGGCATAATTTCTGTTGTTACAAGGGATAATAACGTACCGTAATCTATTATACACTAACTCTCTGCAAATACTCTGGGGTATATACTCTTGAGCATATAGTGAAAGTGTAATTACAAGCGTCTAGTCCGTCATTCATAATCCAGCCGTCATCCATTAGAGAATATCCGCGTCCATAATCCAAAGACCTATTCCATATTCCATATAACAGTATTAGCACCAAATTCAAAAAGACAATCATAGTATACATAAACATAGGCTTGTTTCCTGCAAGAGAGAAGCGGTCAACAGTTTTCAATGATGCCGGCAAGACATCATGATGTTCCAAAAATATCAAATCCGTATCGCTGATCAGTATTCTTAATCCATAATATTCGTTGTAAAGTCGTCATCTAAAGAATGATGTATCTCAGTCACGCTTTGATTGTGACTGTTCATATGAGTACCATGAGGATCTTGAAGTACATGGGTTCATACGGCCCCTAGCCCCGGGTTAAGTGGAATTAGACACAAGTTACGAAACGTAGCGCCATAGATCTTGCACGCTACGTTCGTATTTTGCTATCAGCATGCGATATGTATCGCCAAATTTGAGAAACTTTGAGTGGAGGCGCTTGGTGAAATAGCCCTGTTTTATAAGTTTCTGCAACAATGTTTTGTGACGTTGATTAAAATCGTAACATTTAACACAGGATCTAGCAAATGCTACTAGGCGAGATGTGTATACGCCATATGCAGGTCCCACTGGAATATTACTGTCCAGAAAGGGATAGTTTACGATGTCGAAATTGTAATCATCTCTTTTGTCATAAAGTCGACGAGAGAGAATGCCTTCATTTTTATAGAGATAGAGATCTAAAGATGATGTGCCTGTAGGGTTATCTGTAGTTTCCTTCAAATCCAGTGAAGGTGGATATATATCCTTCACTGCGTCATTTATATAGCGATTATCCACAGCGAGAAGATCGTCTATATAGCGTTTGGTGAATGAGAAGGAACGGGCTTTGAATGGATCAGTTTTTGAAAGCGCCTGCATTTTGTCATATTCATAAGAGAACAGATACAGGTCAGCCAACAGGGGTGCACAATTAGTACCCATTGGAATACCTATATGCTGCTGATATATTGTGCTGCCAAATTTCACATAGATATTTTTAATGGGAAATTCAAGCAACTCTATGAACAAAGAAACATTCCATGAATGATATCTCTTGTATGTAGTAGCGCTAAAGAAGGCTTCATGGCTTCCGACATTAATATATCTACTATCAGTTTTCTTGAACACAGATATTATTAATGAGCTGAGACGGTCAAGACTTGATGTGAGGTGGGATTGTAGTACAGAGAGTTTGAGAAATCCAATATGGATACATGTCTTAGCCGTGCGTGACCTTTAGCATCAAGCTTTTCCAGTGTGACATTTTATTTTTCAATATCCATAGAGCGGCATTCAACGCCAGAGTTCTAGAAGCATAGGCGCAATACCTTCCCCACGCTTTTACCTCCTGAAGGCCCGGTCAATAGGGTTGAAAGAAGCTGGTGGTGCAGCTTCTAGAACCAGCTATGAATCTAGCTTTGTATGGTGATTTATGCATTTTGGGAGTCCAGTATATTTTTGGTATGTCGTTATGATTGGTTGGAAGACAAATACCTCTTTCCCTGAGAAACTTTTTGTGATTGTTAAACAAATCTTCCAGAGTAAATGCAGTTTGGGAGTAAGTAGACGTATTTGATGAAGATATGTCTACACTCAATTCTTTAACCAGCACCTGGTAATAGTAATATTTACATATGAATATTAAATTATTCGGAGCTTTGTCTGCTGGGACTATGACGAATTTGCTCTGGAGATTTGCTAGAACTTCTTGCGAATTGAGGTTTCTCAGTACTTATTTTGCTTGGGGAAGAGTACTTCTGTCAATATGGCGGATTGTTTCAACGACCTTGCTCTTGGTGAGATCCAGCCAATCAGCGAGTACTGTAGGTTCAACTTTTTTCTCGCTTAGACCAATCAATAACGTACTGTTCCAATGCAGACAGGACTATCTTCTGGTCGGCCTTCAGATTTATTCTTCTTGGCTCTCTATATTTAGGTCCTTTCATCAGGAGTAATTTCAGATCCTTATCACTCACCACATCAAGGTCACCAGTCACAATATGTTTGCATGGTGTATAGATAAAGTTCGACGATTCACAATCACAACTATAGCCTCCTGACGTGTATAAGTTCCAGTCAAACTCCTGGACAGCATTGGAGTAATTGAATATTTTGGTGGCTATAGATTTAGTGTACTTATATGAAATGCAAGGAGGTTCTGTGAACTTAAACTAGTTTGGTACAGCGTTGCGTACCTCTGGATCATTCAGGATTCGAGGTAAATTAATGATGTCCAGTCCTTTATCTAAGTAGTTGAGTTTCAAGAAAAGCCGATCTTGAGATGTTTTGATTATGTTCACTGGACGATACAACCGAAAATACGCTATATCTTGACATACTTTAATGATTTTTGATGGTATTATATTTCCTGAAGACGCAGATTGTTGTATATCTCTGACTATTTGATCTAAAGCTCTCAGAGGTAACGCATACAGAACTGTACGTAAGCTATGTATACTATTGGGTGTGTTAGTTAAAGCCACTAAGTAATTTAAAGTTATATGATCGTGAATCATCGAACTATTAAACTTTCGCCAACCATGGCTGCGATGTCTCCGTTGATGGGGTTTAAATAGTTGGGTAATGTTGGATATATTTGAACGGCGGTTTGTAGCATTGCTGAACCCACTGACATTATCATTTAAACCAAACGGAAACACTGACCCAAGTTCTAGCATCCAGAATAATTCCCGCTCTCGGATTTTTCTCTCAAATCCAAAAAGGGAATCCTTAGTAGATGGATAGACGACGTCTATGATCTGAATACTAAAGTTATCCCAGCCGTGGTCGGGTCCAGAAAAATGCCTACCTATAAGCAATTGCTTTTTCCTAACGGATTTTCTGTGACCGTTCACCCTAAGATGGAGTCTTAGGTACAAAACTTTTTTACACAAACTACATGCAGTTCTACGACTTGACAATGGCTCAGATCGCCTGATGGTGATCAACGCAACGGGAGGTTAACTGGCAGTAGCCACTTCGAATACACAACGCTTAATAGGTCGACAGCAAACTGACGCAAGTCCATGGCACGCATGCGCGTGAATTCGAATGCTACCGAATCAACGGCGGACATGGTCGAGCCAGCTATAATCCCGCAGGTTAATCCGCTATATCCCGCTGTGTCGGCGTAGTACATTCAACACTTTCATCATACCAAAGTGTGCCTCCTTTCGTTTTAATACCTCCATGATTCTTCTAAATTTAATTAACACTTTGATGGACTGAAAGAATATGACCTTAAATTTGACCTTTGACCTTCAGGAGAGTGTCTATATGAGTGCAAATTTTGGTGGTCAAATCTGGCGAATGCGATCAGCCTGAAAATAAGATCACGTGACTTACATCACGTCACAAGGTCATCACTTGTGTCAGAAATCGGCTTTGACCTTGACCTTTGAAGTGGTAAGCATCCAAATATCGAAATACGGCTTCCATTTACTGAAAAATTAAGCCACTGACAGTCACAAAACAATGACACAATAGTGAGCACCATATTGACTTCTATTTGGCGCTAATTATAAAACCATCCGATGTGGCCCTGACCTTGAATATCACACGATGTAAAAAGCGTTGTATGCCTTTTACTCGACAATGTCCTCCTATAGGAATCTCTAATTTAGCACAATTGTTCCTTATAATATAAGTATGACGTCACCGAATTTTCAACCCGACCTTGACCTTGATTTTTGCGATATGGACACTGACAGCTTTGAGACTACAGGGCCATAATTCGAAAACTGTTGGGAATTCTGGATTGAAATTTGAACATGAATGTAGGTCATTACATGACGTAACAGAACATCAGAACAACCCACAAAAAGACACCAGAAAGATTGGCAGATAATTAGCAATTTCTGAAATTTACGATTTATTCAAATTTTTCATCACTATTTTTAGGTATTATTGAGAGAATATATATATGTATTTGCCTATGAAATTTCAAGAATGTAGCTTTGATAGGTTTAGAGATATTAAAAAAAAAATCCCGAACTATTAAGCCGTTAAATGGTTCTCTCGCCCTATTTGTGGTCATTTGTTGACTTCATCTATTCAATGGGCGGCTAAAGCGATTCGGCTGTAGCACTAGAGGTATCCCGTGTTCGCAATTAAATAAATGTCGTGTTACACGACGGAGCTGGCTCATTTTTGGAAACCTTTGTACTCTTGAACCGCAATAGGTACGGACTTCTAATTTGTTGCCTGTTACTTCCAATAATGAGTTCTTTCGTTTCTTTCCGTACCAAGAATAGTAATTGTCGAAAACTAGAAAAGTTACGAGAAAGCCGTTAATTTAAAATAATGCAGCTTAGACCGAGGCTCGGCGATACTGGTATTCGAAAAAACAAGGGGAATAGCTGTGTGGCTCAGCCGGAAGTACGCGCGCCTGTTGTCCTGACTGCGCGCGTATGAATAGAGCTATTTTCCAAGCAAGCTCGGCAGGGATGGCATTTGTTGACGATAAAAGTGCCTAAAACGAGGGAATATTTGCTTTGACCGTTTATGAGTAATGCTCTGAGATGAAATACGAATGGAATCGTACAAAGAAGGTAAAGATTTGTTTTCTAATTCAAGAACAACACTCAGTCGACTAAAATTGAGCGCCAGAATACGTGAGAAACGGCTCACGACTGAATCGCGCGGTTGTTCCACGCAATTTGTAGATACTAGGCTAAAGTTTCTGGTACAGGTATTCAATTTTGATTGAGGGTATATATATATGTTCATTTGTGAAATTTCACAAATATAACCAAAAAAACACATTTCCCCCACTTCGTGTATGCTATTTGCCTGTTACCCGTCAGGTTAAACGCTTTCGATATTCTGGAAATGAATGTAAGTAGTAGTTGATTTCATTCATCCAATTGTATAACGCAATATCAGTTTCAAAAAGTTATGAAGTGGTCTCCATTGACAAGGCGTGAAGACCTGTATGTAACCCGACACACCATTCCTTTTCGACTGTACCAACTGAATCACCCCGCGATTGCAATTAAATGAACGTCGTTTTAGATGAGCTGCGAACCCTGATGATCACTCTGTAAGCTCATGATGCATTATGTATATTTATCAATTAAACGGAGGGTGTTCAATTATCATTATATCGACAACGCATATGTAACACGACAGAAATTTAATTTACAACGAAAGGATACCTTTGTGGGACCATCATGGAAAGACCGTGTCATTGTACCAACAATGTCTAGTTCTTCTTGCTTTCTTAATAGCTTATATCTATAATACCGTCCTGTTCAGCATTATCAACGCTGAAAACGAGCTTATACAGATCGCTGGCTGGCTTCGTCTACACGGAGTTCGAGGCCATGGAGTAAATTTTGTTCTGCCTCAGTTATGCCCCTTGGGTGACCCTAAAAATCAGGACTCATTTACGAAAAGAAATTCTGGCAGAAAACGAGCCGGTTGACCCCCACTTTCTTTCGTCTTTTTAAGTTGGTATCCGGCCTGAAAACATGACAAAGAAGTTTAATTAAAATCGCTCATACAGATTTTTCTGGAAATTGAGCCGAATTTGACCATTTTTCAACATCTTAATGAAGCAAGGTTGGAGGGGAATGTTCGAGATTCATTTTTCTATAACATATCAGTGTTGCGCTTTAAAATAATAGTTTAGTCATGCTCTTTCATAAAATATATAAATATATGTGATTTGGGTTGAAGATTTTACGACAATTGGTGGCCGAAAGCGGACCAATGGTCTATTCCTTGCCGAATGGAAGAATCTCTGGAGTGCACCCTTAATTAAAGGCATAATAGTGCAGTCTATGCATTATCTCAACGTAGACTCCATTACGGAGCGACGAAGTACCATTACGCCAGATTGTTTAATTTTGACTGTCTAGTTGCATCTGAAGCCCTATTTCCGAAGTCGGGTGAAAAGAAAAGCCGGAGTTCGATTAAAAGAATTAGCAGTCTGTCCATTGGTTTTACATTGAAGGGATTGCATACACTGTTCCATACAGGAGTTATCTTCCCCTGGAAAGAGATTTCGGTAGATATTATGACACACCCAAGTCGTCGCAGAATGATATAAATTTGATGGAATTATTTTCTTTACATATTAACACATTAACAGTCCAAAATGAATGGAAGCGGTGTATATTGTTGAGAATTTATAAATTATTTCTCAAGTTTCTGAAGCATTTCCCATGTTTCTGGGATAAAATTTAGTGCAAAATTATCAATAATTTTACTTGGTTACATCTTTTATTTGCATTTACTACGCTTTTCTGGTATCATTGGAAAGTGGAAGATCAACAACGCCGTCCATATTGCCGAATGGATCTCTATTATCAAGCGCAAATGGCTTAATTTTGAGTTTTGTTCTCGGAAATCCTTCTAGAGTTGGCAAAAGTGATCAAAACGATTGGATAGGGGGAAAGTTATCGGTCGGATATTTCACAATAAAATTCATTATGATGACATTGGATTTATGGAACAAAATATATGATATATCGACCTAATTTCGTCGCGCGTTAATAATAATATAAAGTCCAAATGTGATGGCGTAGCTTGTCCTGTCTTCAACCTGTCTCATGGCGAAGAATTCCCACATGGTGGACAACGAATATTATGGATTAAGAATACTGATCAGCGATACGGATTTGATATTTTTGGAACATCATGATGTCTTGCCGGCATCATTGAAAACTGTTGACCGCTTCTCTCTTGCAGGAAACAAGCCTATGTTTATGTATGCAATGATTGTCTTTTAGAATTTGGTGCTAATACTGTTATATGGAATATGGAATAGGTCTTTGGATTATGGACGCGGATATTCTCTAATGGACGATGGCTGGATTATGAATGACGGACTAGACGCTTGTAATTTATATGTTGCGTTTAATTTGTAAGTCTCCCCAGATAAAACTTATAAAGAAATACCTTCATTAGCATGAATTAATTCACGAAACAAAATCAACCGGTAAACGACAGTAGTATATAAACGGCATCTGAAGTAGTATTTTCCAGGGAGGTAACTCTTGGTTCCCGTGGAGCTTCCGCCAGGGGTGCCACCAGTTCAAGGAGCATATACTGACCTGTATCCTCTCATCCCGTCCATCATCTGACCTTGGATCATGTTTAGACATGTTAGGGGATTCCTCCGCGGTGATGCGGTTTGGCGGTGATGCGGTCTGCCTCCGCGGACAGCAAGTAGTCCCGAATACGTCGGTTTTCGTGAGAATGTTCGACAATCTTCAGGGGCGGGAGGGGCCCGTAGTGGACTGATTGGATCGAGTGAGGTGTCAACGTGAAGCGCTCGTCCAGGACCATATGGAATACATGTACTGACTTGTACCTGGGTTTTTTCCATCATGCGGCGGTCACGTGATCAGGAATGCATGTACTGACTTGTATGCCGTCCATTCATTTGAGTCGGGGACTTGGGGTCCCTACGGAAGGATTTTGCAAGTCATGGGTGGGTGTATGTAAAATGAGGATTTGTCTCGAAAATATAAAAAGCGGAACACGGATGTTACCCCTACAATAGAGGAAAACCTCTATCAACCCTATCCCAAAGGGCTAATATCGGTCCCCGGGCTTATCGGTGTCAGCCTATCAAGTCATGGATGGGTGCATGTAAAATCAGGATTTTTCCCGAAAACATAAAAAGCGGAACACGGACTTTACCCCTAAAATAGGGGAAAACCCCTATCAACCTTATTCCAAAGGCCGAATATCGGCTATCGGCGCCTGCCTATCAAGTCAATCGGGTGGGTGCATGCAAAATGAGGATATGTCCCGAAAATATAAAAAGCGGAACACGAACTTTACCCCTACAATAGAGAAAAACCCGTATCAACTCTATCCCAAAGGGCCAATATCGGTCCCCCGGGCTGATCGGACCCTGGGTGCAGGGTGGGTTTATGTAAATTTAGGATTTGTCCCGAAAATATAAAAAGCGGAACACGGACTTTACCCCTACAATAAGGGAAAACTCCTATCAGCCCTATCCCAAAGGGCTAATATCGGTCCCCTGGCTTATCGGGACCTGCTCAGAGAGGTAGGGTGGGGAGTGGGTGCATGTAAATTTAGGATTTTTCCCGAAAACTTAAAAAGCGGAACACGGACTTTACCCCTAAAATAGGGGAAAACCCCTATCAACCCTATCCCAAAGGGGGAATATCGGTCCCCGAGCTTATCGGCGCCTGCCTATCAAGTCAATCGGGTGGGTGAATGTAAAATGAGGATTTGTCCCGAAAATATAAAAAGCGGAACACGGACTTTACCCCTACAATAAAGGAAAACCCCTATCAACCCTATCCCAAAGGGCGAATATCGGTGCCCCGGGCTGATCGGGGCCTGGGTGCCGGGTGGGTGTATGTAAATTTAGGATTTGTCCCGAAAATATAAAAAGCGGAACACGGACTTTACTCCTACAATAAGGGAAAACTACTATCAACCACGTCTAGTGGGGCTTATCGGAGCCTGCTGAGAGAGGTAGGGAGGGGGAGTGGGTGTATGTAAATTTAGGATTTGTTCCGAAAATATCAAAAGCGGAACACGGACTTTACCTCTACAATAGGGGAAAACTCCTATCAACCTTGTCCCAAAGGGCTAATATCGGTCCCTGACTTATCGGGGCTTGCTGAGATAGGTACGGTGGGGATTAGGAGTAGTATAGAAAGCAACAGTTTTGGGGCCAGAGCTCCGAGCTCCGAGCTCCCGCCTGCCTCATCCCCGAGCTCCGAGCTCCCGACTACTCCATCCCCGAGCTCCGAGCTTCCGTCGTTACGCCTTAACGCCAGTCGTTAAGCCTTAACGCCCTAGCATAACGCCTTGACTCCAGGATATACACAGATGAAAGAAAAACAACAACATCAAGGATGGGAGATGAGAGAACAACAACAACAACATGTTTTTTTTCATATGTTTTATTCTCCCCTCCAGTACATCATACCCACGCTGGGGGAGCCGCGTTGGGTATGTTTACAATTCAAGAAGACTCTTGTCCAATCAGAGGCCACCATTTGGCGCTATCTCAGTTATATTCGTTCTTGCACGTTACTCCGTTAGATGTATTCTCGGCTGCTCTTGTCCAATCAGAAGTCGCTGTTTCAGAAACTTTCATCTTTGCTCGGTGTGACCTAATCGTCATCGGGCAGGCCTGAATATTGTTCGGGCAGCAAGTCCTGAAAGAGTTGTTTCAGTGAGTGATAGCCCCATATCCTCTTCCACGTGACGCTTGGTCTTCATGATGGACCTGTGCGTGGGGGCGCCTTTCATATCAAGCGGTAGTAAGGTATACTTTTCATAGATCGCCATGGCTGTTTTCCTGATGCAGGGGCGCATTTGGGTGTACGCCGGTTGTAAGTTATCCTGTCCGGCGTCCTCGATCGCTGCAGCATGAGTATTGATAGCTGCTGTCACAATACGATCCCAGAAGGAAGGCTCTGCCTCACTTTCCTGGTATGTAGGCTGACTATCTGAGGTCAAGCTCTCCGTATCAGTATATAGACTCTCAGCAATCTCACTTTCCTGGGATGTAGGCTGACTATCTGAGGTCAAGCTCTCCTTATCAGTAGATAGACTCTCATCAATTTCTGTATCGGTTTCTTGTGCCTCGGAGTCTTCAATCCCATGTATATTTTTCTCGTGTCGCATCATATCGTAACATCTGGTGAACGTGCGTTGGCACTCAGAGCAAATATAAGCCATATTGACGGTTGAACGTCGACGGTGCGTGTTTTGGCAATACACTTGCTTTTATAGACAGTAACGCCCATCAACGCTTAGCTTAACGCTTCAACGCCCTGGTGAGCTAGCTCAGAAGCCTTGATTTTCATGGAATTGCCACCAATACATCGAAATGCAGTGACGCCCGTCAACGCCCGTCGTTACGCCCTAACGCCCGTCTCAAGGCCCGTCAACACCCGTCGTTACGCCTTAACGCCCGTCTCAATGCCTTAACGCCCTATCTTTACGCCTTAACGCCCGTCTCAGCGCCTTAACGAGCGATAAAGGGGTTTTGGAGGCCGATTAACCTTTGAACTCTGAGTGCACTTTCGGTCACGTGACCGGAAGTGACCTTTGACCCTGCGCAGCTCGGAAGGGACGTCATCGTACGCAGGCGCACACACAAACATACATACCTGGTGCACCCGGTATGTGTGTGTGTGTGCGGCTGCGCACGATGACGTCACTTCCGAGCAGCACAGGGTCAATGGTCACTTCCGGTAGGGCATAGAGTACACCAGGGTGCGGGTGCACCAGGTATGTGTGTGTGTGCGCCTGCGTACCATGACGTCACTTCCGTGCAGCGCATGGTCAAAGGTCACTTCCGGTCACGTGACCGAAAGTGCACTCAGAATTCAAAGGTTAATCGTCCTCCAAAACCCCTTTATCGGTCGTTAAGGCGCTGAGACGGGCGTTAAGGCGTAAAGTTAGGGCGTTAAGGCATCGAGACGGGCGTTAAGGCGTAAGGACGGGTGTTGACGGGCGTTGAGACGGGCGTTAAGGCGTAACGACGGCCGTTGATGGGCGTCACTCCATTTCGATGTATTGGTGGCAATTCCATGAAAATCAGGGCTTCTGAGCTAGTTCACCAGGGCGTTGAAGCGTTAAGCTAAGCGTTGACGGGCATTACTGTCTATAAAAGCAAGTGTGTTGCCAAAACACGCACAGTGGACGTTCAACCGTCAATATGGCTTACACTTCACCAAACGTTACGATATGAGGCGACAAGAGAAAACTATACATGGGATTGAAGACTCCGAGGCACAAGAAGCCGATACAGAGATTGATGAGAGTCTATCTACCGATACGGAGAGCTTGACCTCAGATACTCAGCCTACATCCCAGGAAAGTGAGATTGCTGAGAGTCTATATACTGATACGGAGAGCTTGACCTCAGATAGTCGGCCTACATACCAGGAAAGTGAGGCAGAACATACCTATCAATGCTGCAGCGAT
The DNA here is from genome assembly GCA_036873755.1 of Hanleya hanleyi. Classification (NCBI taxonomy): domain Eukaryota; kingdom Metazoa; phylum Mollusca; class Polyplacophora; order Lepidopleurida; family Hanleyidae; genus Hanleya; species Hanleya hanleyi. The sequence continues at coordinate 10,810 of JAVTVY010009331.1, read as the reverse complement.
CGAGGACACCGGACAGGATAACTTACAACAGGCGTACACCCAAATGCGTCCCTGCATTAGGAAAACAGCCATGGCGATCTACGAACAGTATACCTTACTACCGCTTGAAATGAAAGGCAACCCCACACACAGGTCCATCATGAAGACCAAGCGTCACTTGGAAGAGGATATGGGGCTACCACTCACTGAGGCCCTGAAAATGCGATCAGGATGCGCAAACAACTCTTTCAGGACATGCTGCCCGAACAATATCCAGGCCTGCCCGACGACGATTAGGTCACACCGAGCAAAGGTGAAAGTTTCTGAAACGGCGACTTCTGATTGGACAAGAGCAGCCGAGAATACATCTAACGCAGTAACGGGCAAGAACGAATATGACTGATACAGCGCCAAATTGTGGCCTCTGATTGGACAAAAGTCTTCTTGAATTGTAAACATACCCAACGCGGTTCCCCCAGCGTGGGTATGATGTACTGGAGGGGAGAATAAACCATATGAAAAAAAATATGTTGTTGTTGTTGTTCTTTCATCTCTCATCCTTGTTGTTGTTGGGTTTTTTTCATCTGTGTATATTCATGGCGTCAAGGCGTTATGCTAGGGCGTTACGGCGTAACGACGGGCGTTAAGGCGTGACGACGGGAGCCCGGAGCTCGGGGATGGAGTAGTCGGGAGCTCGGAGCTCGGGGATGAGGCAGGGGGGAGCTCGGAGCTCGGGGCCCCAAAATTGTTGCATTCTATACTACTCCTAAATGTAAGATGAGGGCCCGGATGTAAAACTGATACCCCACACGGAGAATTTGACCAGGTATGGTCCCTCAATCACTCAACAAACCTCCACGAATCCCCAAAATGGCTGCTTTCTATACTACGACCAGACTGCGCATGCGCAAAATGATGAAAACGGACGAGACATTAGTCCAGTCGGATCCCACTCACTCACTCACTCACTCACTCACTCACTCACTCAGTCACACACCATCGTTATTGCCTCAATGCGTTAAGACGGGCGTTGGGCACGCCTCACTCACTCACTCACTCACTCGCTCACTCACTCACTTACTCACTCACTCACACACTCACCCACAGGAAGTACCAGGATGTAGGTCAGATAGGTCTAAACATGTTCCCCAGGGTCACGCACGATTCACGCCTACCGGAAGTGACGTCATACACCTACGCATCCTAACCCCAGATACAGAGTAGTACACTTGCATTCATCGACCTTTGTGCACTTAGAGAGCATATTGACGCTCATTGACCCCAAGAGGTCAATGTGAATGAATATCCTGTGACTATACTTTGGGATAGGGTTGATAGGAGTTTTCCCCTATTGTAGGGGTAAAGTCTGTGTTCCGCATTTTATATTTTTTCTGGAGAAACTTTTACATACACCCACCCTGCACCCAGGTCCCGATCAGCCCGCGTGACCGATATTTTTACTGGAGAAACTTTTACATGCACTCACTTCCCCACCCTGACAAATCCTCATTTTACACGCACCCACCCGATTGACTTGATAGGCACACCACAATAAGCCCGAGGACCGATATTCGCCCTTTGGGATAGGGTTGATAGGGGTTTTCCCCTATTGTGTTCCTCCGTGTTCCGCTTTTTATATTTTTTTCTGGAGAAACTTTTACATACACCCACCCTGCACCCAGGCCCCGATCAGACCGGAGGACCGACATTCGCCCTTTGCGATAGGGTTGATAGGAGTTTTCCCCTATTGTAGGGGGGGTAAAGTCCGTGTTCCGCCGTTTATATTTTCGGGGACAAATCCTCATTTTACATGCACCCACCCATGACTTGATAGGCAGGCCCCGATAAGCCCGGGGGACCGATATTCGCCCTTTGGGATAGGGTTGATAGAGGTTTTCCTCTATTGTAGGGGTAAAGTCCGTGTTCCGCTTTTTATATTTTCGGGACAGATTATAAATTTACATACACCCACTCCCCCACCCTACCTCTCTCAGCAGGTTCCGATAAGCCAGGGACCGATATTAGCCCTTTGGGATAGGGTTGATAGGAATTTTCCCTTATTGTAGGGGTAAAGTCCGTGTTCCGCTTTTTATATTTTCGGGACAAATCCTAATTTTACATGCACCCACCCATGACTGGATCGCCCTCGAGGAGCGCTTCACTTTGACACCTCACTCGACCCAATCAGCCCACTAGGGGCCCCTCTCGCCCCTGAAGATTGCCGAACATTCTCACGAAAACTCAGAACTATTTTCTCTTCGCGGAGGCAGACCGCATCACCGCGGAAGACTTCAAAGATTGAAGGTTGCCGGAACTACTTTTGACATCCACGTGACCGCCACGTTACCGCCACCTGGCGTCACAGAGGTCAAAGGCGTGCATGGGCGCTTCCTATACTATAACCTGGAATCAAGGGCACCAAGAGTTACCTCCCTGGAAAATACTACTTTAGATGGCGTTTATATACTACTAACGACTGTCCTATAGAACAGAATTTCTAACAGTAGGACAAATGTCCACAGGAGGTGTCCACTGAACAGCTATCAATTTCATTCAACTTTATGGCGACCTCTGTATGACTTACACAGGGCAGGGAAGACAACTCCTAAGATTAAAAAACAAAAACAATAAAAAAACAACAACAAAAAGCAGGGTGCCAATCTCCAACTAGTTAAGAACAAAGTCCCATGAAGATGGGTATTAATATTGCATGTAGTTAGAGTCACATGTTATCAGTTTCTTCGCATGCCAAATAAAATGAATACCAGAATCAACGGGAACAATATATCCTCAATTCACATCGGTATCAAGTGATAAGGTACCTTGTAAAAGTAGGCGATCAGTAGACAAAATGAGATAAATATACGGAAAGAATTCAACATTCCCATGTAGTATCGAACAATATATGGTGTAATAATGTATTATCAATACGGCACAGCGCATTCCCACTCAGCAAATTTTACCATCAGAAACCGCAAGTCGTCGTTTTCACACCCCGTTACTGAACAGGACCTAAAAGATTATGCTAGGGCAACAATCCCAGAAAAAAACACTACAAAGCAACAAGTGGGCTATCACTGCTTGGCAAGAATGGACTGCATACCGAAATACCCAACCAGAAGTTTTATTTAGTTTAGTCTTATTCAATTATCTCGTTTTACGGTTGACTTTTTAAAAAATCTGCATCGAATACGATGCATGTGTATAATTTCGGTTATGACGTTGTGTAACTTGACTGTTTTTAATCAATATACTTTTATTTAAATGTCAATCCATCGGCTGATTTTCTCTTCGCCATTTCTCGCCTAACCCTGTCTAGCCAGGGCGCGGCTTTATAATGGGATCAATTTCAACAGTGTTTGACAGTTTGACACAGACAGTCTTGTCTTCGCTAGATATATTACACATATACTGTTTTGCCAATGATCGAGCGAGGACTGTCGTGGTCTAACTATATATGATTATAATTAAGCATGTCATTAGAGTTCGAACCAGGATCATGAAATAGAAAGAAGAGTATTCTGAATTACCGTACCTAAGAGCTCAATTCATGATCAAAGCACAGGCAAAAACCACACTTGCCTGCATCACATAATCGCTGTGCCAAGCTGGGGTTTGTCTCATTCTGGCACTTTGACGCTGAACCGTTGTTTCCGTGACAAACCACATCCATGGTGATCGTTTATTTCGCAACCCTCATCTAGACGCGTATCTGGACTGTCACAATTTTTTTTGGATACAGCGATAGGCGTTCTGCAAGTTTTCACATCATTTTTTCTTAACGTGGCAGTTCCGATCTTTTTGGTGAGCTGAATAGGTGCATTGGAAGGAAGCTCACCTTTCTTGACTCGAACAGGTTTTCGCACGTGGACTCTGTCACTGACTTCGAATTTTGGTGGGGTAGCGCCCCGTTTAGTGTCGATATACACTTTAATCTTTTGCTGCTTATTCTCAACCCTTTCGCACGCACACGTTTGAAAGAGTTTCAGCATCTGCGTAAGTAAATTTTGTAGCACCCACAATGTCAAGTCCAGTTTTGATATGTCGGCCATAGAGGACAGAGGGAACTTCCGACGTTGTTGCGCGAGAGGTCGCGCGAAACACACACAAGTATTCACGGACAGAATCTTTCAAAGATTTATCATCCTGCAAAGCTGATCGGATTGTATCTCATAGGTTACGAGGAACCTTTCAATTGCATCTTTTGACCGGAGGTAGCTGGACTGAGCATGTTCAATACTCGTTTCTTCAGAAAGTTCTCGAACTCAACAAACTGAAACTGTGATCCATGATCAGATACTATCTTGGTGGGGAAGCCTTCTCTGCTGAAAATAGACTAAAGTGTCTTGATCACCGACGGTGAAGTAATGTTACTGGTGAAACTAACCTCAGACCACTTGCGGAAATAATCAATCACTGTAATGGCGTATCTACAGTCTACAGGAGCAAGATCAACTGGACCTATGATGTTGGTTCCAAGGTGTTTCCATGGACCTCTTGTAAACAGGATTGGTTGTAAAGGAGCAACTCTGGGGATTTTTGGCCTGTCGCTCATTTGGCAGGTAACACACGCTTTGATAGATTGTTCCACTTGAATGCCCATTTTGGGCCACCAGCTGAGATCACAGAGACGGTGTTTTGTCCGGACAGACCATTAGTGTGACTGGCGTATCAGGCTAATCAGCTTGGCTGTAAGGGAATCTGAAACCACAACTCTACCATTGCGCATGAGAATATCACTGCAAACAGGAAGTTGTTCTCGGATACTGCAGAACGGAAGGTAAGTGGAATCCAAGCATTTCTTACGTTACCAATTACCGCAGGCATAGGATGATACTTGTTGTAGCCTGCGTCAATGGTAGTCTCGTCTCGGTAGACGTCCATGATGCTCATCCATTAACATCAGGTGAGTTATTAGAGCTGATCTGTCATCACAGCTGCCGAGCTAGTGTATCTAATTCCGCTTAAGCCGGTGATAGGGGCCGTGTGGATACTTCATAGTTTCCACATGAACAGCTGCAATAAAAGCGCTGCTGAGATACTAAGGCTACGTCCGAGATTCCTCCGTATTCTGGGGTCTGAATGTTGGGTGTAATAGAAAGTCTAATTGGGGTAGTGTAGGCAGGTGTAGAGTCTTATACGGAGACCTCGTGGGGCGAGTTGCATCAAACGAGAGTCCGGGACCGGGCATTCCCACTAGAGTCGTATAGGCCGACTGCGTATGCGCACACGGCATCCGAGTGGTATACAAAGTCCAAATCGGTTGTATAGGGAAGTGGGGAGTGTGATACGGAGAACCAATGGGATGAGAGACATGTGGGTTGCACTAAACGAATGCACTAGAATCTGGCATTCCCGCTAGCGTAGTATAGGTTTATTTATCATGTGCGCACTTCCACAGAGTAGTGTAGAAAATCCAACACGGGCCGTATACACAGGGGTTGCACAGAAGTCACAAATAGGCCACGTATCCAATGTCATGCAACATGCTCGCATAAGTAGGACAAAGTTCAATCCAACATGGCAGCACAAGGTCAAAGATGAAGGAGTAGTACAGAAAGGGCAAACGAGGACGAATATATGGCAGGGGCTCTGTGCATGACATCATGAAGCATGATACGGAAAATCAAAGGGGTGAGAGACCAGGAGGTTTCACAAATTGTCATCTCTGGCCAGGGTAGTTAGGTGAACTCGGCAGGTTGGTTATTAGTAATTGGTTATTGATCAGCCGTCAGCCTTCCGGGCATGTTGCAAGTCTGGACATGTTGCATCCTGCTGTTCTCATTGATTACTTGAGTAGGCCAAGAAGAATCCAGTATGTTTGTTCAACCAATCAGGACCTTAGATCAGACTAATCAGGAAGCTGGATTTCTCCAGTTTTAGTAATACATCATGCACGAGATCAGCACACAACCGCGACGACGAACGCGAGGCTTGAAAAATTCTTCATCGCTCTTGCGATTCAGGGCCATTTCAGGTCCCCTCCTCCTCCTCTATTACTGGACCCTGTATCACTGAATTTGGAACCTGAATCTAGACGCTATTTGACGCCTAGCAGCGAAAATGATAGTGTGGATCAGGTACGGATTTGCGAGGGTCATTTGCGGAACCAGTGTGGATTGCTAGCGTTATGTGCGGGCCAAGTGCGGATATTTCATCGTACGGAGGCCCGACCGGGTCACTGCTACCTGTACAGCAGGAATTCTCTTCCCTTAGTATGAAGATGGTGCCGCGATACATTCGTCCTTCCGATCACATGATAAGGTAACATCCTTAGAACTACAGGCTATATGATGAGTTAGTAGTAGTGAAATTGCATAGGATTCGTAGGGCGGTGGGCGCACGATGGGGGCCGCGCATGCACAGGAGTCACGTAGCTTCCGGTTGACCTTTGACCTCAGACCTTGGACTTCCTGTCAGCTGACTTCCGGTGGACCTTTGTCCTTTGATCTACGTATGACTTACCTCTGACAATTCTGGAGCGCGTTACACAGAGAACCAACGGGTGGAGCGGCATGGTGGTTTTACCAAATGGATCCCTAGAGTAGTGAGGTGGACTGCGCATGCGCACGATTGAGTGCGCATGCGGTGTATTGAGAACCAGCGTAGTGAGCGACATTGGATTTGCACCAAACGAGAGCCCGGAGCCAGTCATTCGCCCTGGGGTAAAATAGATCGACTGCTCGTACGCGTAGAGTAGTATAGAACGCACAATACGGGTCGTATAGGAAGGTGTGGAACGCTATAAGAGAACCATTGGACTGAGGGGCATGGGAGCCATGCATTGGCACCAGAGTAATATGGGCTGACTGCCCATGCGTGCCCAGCCCCACTAAACAGGTTTGGAAAGGGGCCATTCCTCTGTTTTCATTGGTTGTTGATTGGATCAATCAGATCGAAAGATTTCCTCCGGTCTAAAACTAGATCGCTACAGTGCTATGAACACCAGTTCAGCACACAAATGCCACGATTGACGCCAAGCGTCTGAACGCTTCATCGCTTCTGCGCTTCAGGTCCACTCTTCCTCCTCTGTTTCAGGGACCTGAGGTGTTGAGGCGTCTAGACACCCTTCGACGCCCAGCGGCGAAAACGAATGAACGCTTCAAGTGCGGGTGGCGAAAACCATTCAACGCTCAAAGGGCGGGCGCTTCAACGCTTCGAATGCTGACTATAGAATGGGTTGTATCCCCTTAGTATACAGGTGGTGCTGCGATACATTCGTCCTACGGGAAATATGTCGAGCTGTCGCCCCTTAGAATACATTGTGACCCTACAAAACATGACAGCTTATTATACGGGCTGATAACGTCACTCCCAAGTCGTGACTGCGCAGGTGCGCCCACACCAAAGCGTCCCAAAACTCCTAGGAAATTTAACATTTTCCTAATACTTGAGTTGTCTCTCTTTAATATACAGATGGTGGTGCGAGATATGACAGCTCCTTATACAGGCTCTTGTGCGGGTCACCATTTGCAATATTGGCTGTTTCGACTTTTGATGTGCAGGATTTTCATCGGTAGGTGGAAAAATTGGAAAAGTCCAAGTTGAGCCTATCAAATACCTTACCCCAACACTCGCGAGAACTATCTCTAAGGATCACAAAACAGTGGCGAACATCTCGTTTCAACGCTTTGACTTAAACATACACAAGGGGAAGATCCGCTTCCCCATATCTACATTTTCATTACTTTGTATGGGTTGAAATTGGCCGATTTCAGAAATATTTCATCATGGTCATTTCAACGCTTTTACGTCCTTTTGCAGCATTAGCCCCGAAAATGAAATGATGAACTAGAGCATGGTTTCAGAACAGATTATATCCGATATCCGTGGACTGTTCTTGAGGTTTAGTAGCTTTTCACAAATACAGTCAAAAAAGTTGAATTCGGGGTGGGTACAGCGATTCAATAAATAACTGTTTGGCTTGGAGTTATATTCTAGCCGCCCATCATGATATTCCAATCTTCAAATCCGTATTCCTGCTCTATATTAGGTCGTTTTCATGACTACACGATCATTACACGAGTAGTCGCGTTGAACACGTTCAACCGCTACATGTCTTCACGTTGTGCACGTTTAGACGCAGCCTCTAAACACGATTAGGCGCATTTCTACAGTTAGACGCAAATTGTCTATACGATTAGGCGCAACGCATCATTAGGCGCAAAATGATTTCCACGAATAAGCGCGTTTCCACGATCAGACGCATATTTCCTACACGAATAGGCGCATTTCCACAATTAGGAGCAAATCCCCTACACGAATAGGCGCATTTCCACAATTAGGATCAATCTTTCTACACAATTAGGCGGAATTAGGCGCAAGATGGTTCATATGATTAGGAGCAGTTGAATGATTAAACGCAGTCTCCTTACACGATTAGGCGCAGTTACACAAATATAGGCGCAAATTCCGTACAGGATCCGCGATTAGGCGCATTTCCACCATTAAGCGCAAATTTCGTACTCGATTAGGCGCAGTTCCACCATCAAGCGCAAAGTTTCTACACGATTAGGCGCAACACATTATTAGGCGCAACTTGTTTACACGATTTGGGCCATTGCAATTTTAAAACGCACCCCCCCTGTGGATGGTTTTCTAAATGTACCCCCCCGGGTAAATTCTTTTTTTTTGACCGACCCCCCCTCCCCCCTAATATATTTCTGAGGCAAAGAATACCCTCCCCCCATAATAAAATTGTAGTCCACACCCCCCTCACTAATAATAACAACTCTTTTTGACCCCCCCAATACATTTCACATAGACATCCCCCCCCCCAAATAACTAAACCATCCACTCCGCCCATGAAATCAAATGAATCCTTTTAAAAGTACCCGGTGGATGGTTTTTAAAAATACACCCCCCCCCAATATATTTACTTGTTTACCCCCCCCCAATATATTTCAGGGTTATGAAGAATATCCCCCCAATATATTTCAGGATAATGGAGACCCCCCAATATATTTCAGGGTAATGAAGACCCCCCAATATATTCCAGGGTAATGAAGACCCCCCGCCCAATATATTTCGGGGTCTGAATACCCCGCCCCCTTTATTTTCAAGGTTTTAGACTTTTATTTCCAGTTATAATATTTGTTGGGTGGATACATATTGCGGAGACGATGTGTCTTTTGATCCAATGCTGCAGTTGCCATGGCAACCAAATTGTGATTTCGTTTTGTGCGAACTGTCATTTTCGTGTCTGGTATATGGACCTATTGGACTGATACATGTAGTCTTCAAACTTGGACATGGTGAGTGGATATTATTTCAGCTCTGAATGGGGGAAAAGACCAAAAATGGTCCATGAAATGAGATGAAATGAGAATTTAGATTCCACCGTAAAGATTTGTCCTGTCTGCCGCACTTACATCTAAATTCTAAACAATTGAAATAACAGCATACACATGTACATGTATCATTGTATGATTGAAAAAATTACACTAGATAGCTGGATAATTTTCCACAAACTGTGACATAGAGGATACTGGCAACCATAATCTGCAGCATCAAACAAGAGATGTAATGCATTGAGATAATAATAGGAAATGTGAAAACAGTAAACACTAGATTACCAAAATATTGCTGATATTTATTAGCATACACAGGTGATCATACATGTATAACTCTCATCAATTTTCCAACTCCACTGAAGTGGCCTAATGGTAGAGCGTCGGCCTCGTAAGCGGTAGGTGCTGGGTTCGATCCCAGGCCAGGTCATACCAAAGACTTGAAAGATAGTGCCACGCATTGGAACTCATCTAGCTGTAACTGGAGAAAGTAGCAGTAAAAAATGTTCACTAAAGAACTGCAATAGATGAGTTTCAAACTTGTGGTGTCCCTGCTGAACACTAAATGATCAATGCATTAATTTCCTGAGATTTCATGATAAAAAAATTTCATGGGGAAATTAAAGATGGCCGCCTGGTGGCTATATTGTATTTTTGAATCTGACCAGAAAAGGTATCTTACACAACTAGACCCTACGGGCAACCCGTGTATCAAATTTGAGAAAGATCAATGCAGTTGTTCCTGAGAAATCACGATAACAAAGTTTCATGGGGAAATCCAAGATGGCGGCCTGGTGGCCATATTGGATTTTTGAATCAGATCACAAAAGGTATCTTGCAGAACTAGACTCCAAGGGGAACCTGTGTATCAAAGTTGAGAAAGATCCAGGATCAGGATCAGGATAACAATGTTTCATGGGGAAATTCAAGTAGTTACCGAAGAATAATGACAAGATTTCACTGGCAAATTCAAGATGGCCACCATGGCAGCCATATTTACAATCATATCGACACCACATGAACAAATTTTGGTGTACTCAATGGGGGAACATGCATGCCAAGTTTCAGCTTAATCGGCCAAGTGGTTTCAGAGAAGAAGATGTTTACGCATGACGGACGACACACGACTGACGACGGACGAAGGACAATCAGTCCATGACATTAGCCCATCGGGCCTTCGGCCCAGATGAGTTAAAAATGGAACTTGTTGCTACCTCGCTTACGCTCAGCATTAAGAGGATAGAACTAGGACTGATTCGCTCGGTGTCAGTATAATGTGACTGAGTGTGGTGTCATGTCTGCCTACGGCATGATATTTCGGTGTGACAGCACTATAAAATAGCAGCATGAGATCTGCTCCGTTACAAGTAGGTTACAAGTAACTAATTCATACATACATCATTTATCAGTTGGCGAGAAAATATGCTCATTGATAGAAATAATATTAGCAAATTACCTATAACAGTAACTACGATATATTCCCTATTTAATCAGCAACCCCAAAAGAGTTGCCACTTTCGTATTATTTGTCATGGCCATTC
>JAVTVY010009330.1:0-48237 GCA_036873755.1 Hanleya hanleyi | reverse complement strand
AAAGAACTGAATAAAGATCTATGCATGGAGACATTCATACAGTTGACCCCTCGTCGATGATCAATAATAAACTCCAGTAAATGGGGAGAGTCAGACGCAGGCATTTGCACGTCGCTGAAAGTGAAAGTAGGCGGGATGATATATGTAGAGCTGCCAAATGTCAAGAAATGTAAAGTGTCTCCATGAATAGATTTTGTAATAAATTATGTAATCGAAAATGCGAGACAAGAACTTTGATTTTCACAACACGTCGGTTCGGTATTGCTGCGCAACAACAACAACACAATGTTGTAGAGGGGGTGAAAAAAAACGTGATGGAGGGCGCATTTTATTTTCATTTTTCTGAAAGCCAACCAAAATGCTGGCCATACAACTGACATTTGAGATGCACACTGCAAACCTGTGTATGCATCAGCTGTTTTCAAGCACAGAAGAATTTTTCATCATTTAGATTTACACTGGAAGAAATATACCTCTGAAACGCCAGTACACAATCTCTTTTTTTTTTTGGGGTATTACAATTTTGTACATGCGGGTGTTTTGTTGTTTTTCTTTTCCCAATGTCATTGAAAACTGTTGACTGCTTCTGTCGTGCATGAATGTCAGAACTCATGCAGGGGCCCGCCAACGAATCCCCCCAACCTCGGACATGAGAGGGGTGAGAGATTGCCTCGTTGCGGGGATTTTACACACTTTGCATCCCGTACTGGAGTAAGTCTTTTCTGGGGGTGGGGCTTGGTGGGATTCCATTGTTTATGCAGGCATTCATGTGTAAATTCCATTAGTCCCACCGGGAGTGGTTCGCTTGACACCTGCATTAAGCTCGGACTAAAACTACTGAATGATCGATTCTTCCTATTTCTAAGATGAAAAGGCACTAAGAATTGAGTTTTCGCACTTCATTCGATGAAAATTGGGAAAAATTGAGTTTTGATACTTCATTCAATGAAAATCGGGAAAAATGGAGTTTTAGGCATTATTTAGTTGAGTTTTATTGAATTCAGAAATTGAGTAGATGACATTTTTTTGTCAAGAATAACCCCTGTAAGGCGTCAAATGGCGTCATCATGGACTAACCAGGGGCGTCAAATGGCATCACCATGGGGCAAAGGTAGTAAGCCTCCATGGGGCATAGAGCTAATTCTAGGAGAGAAGTTGAGAAGGTCCAGAAGAACCAAATCTCTATAAAATATACACTTTCAGGATTGTGAACTATCTGGGTCTATGATTATGTCCAGAGAGCTATGACAATATTCAAGTTGGTAAACTTCACATATATTCAGAGAGCTATGGGAATATTCAAGTTGGTTATTAACTTCACATATATCCAGAGAGCTATGGGAATTTTCAAGTTGGTATTCTTTACATATATCCAGAGAACTCCAGGAATATTCAAGTTGGTAATCTTTACATTTATCACATTTCAGAGTAAATTGTAGGGTTTTGATTGGTTAACCCTGTGCTACTCATACCGGTCAAAACCGGCCGCTACCATATATACCCATAACGGCCGAAACCGGCCGTGATTGACCACTACGTTAAAAATTCCCCTCACAGTAAAATGTTCGTCGAGTGACAGCTCGTCGATAGTCGATCCACATCATTCAACAAGGATACAGTCAGCAATATATGTTAAAACTATATTGTGAATCTTACCATAAACATATAAGAAATTTATTTTATTGAAGTCGTATTTTCCGTGTGATAGAAATTGTGAAAATAAGCAAAGAATTTGCCGTTTTTTTGACCATTTTCAACACCATCGTAATCCCATTTCCCGCGGTAGAATGTGTGAGTTCCTGGTCTCATTTTCAACCTATTTCCTGTCCTTTCCGACTTATGATGAGTGATTTAACAAATAACCAAACATAACGAAGGATTTGATTGGATAGAAATGTCGTCATTCTTGAATTTCTTTCAATACCCACCCGAAAACGAGGCCACCTGTGCTCGCCCGAACTTGATTAATATCGCGAAGCGGATTAGTTGAACGCCGTGAGACAATGCCAACGATTGGCCAGCTTGGCCTAGCCTGGCTGTCTTCTGCTAGCGGTGAATTTCGTGAAAGAAAATGTCCCCAAAGAAAACTTTAGCGAGCCGACTGTTGGATTTACCATGGAAATAAACGGTTTCTCAAATTTATATGTCGGATTAAAACCCACAGGAATGATGCACTGGTCGATCATCCGGTTGAAATGACAAATCGTGATGAGATTTTTTTATGGGAACTATCATTCTGCTGGGACATAGGCGCATGGTGATGTTGCAGTTTTGTGGTTGTTTATTTTCTTTTCTCGCCTGGTCTGGTTTTATTTTAGACACAAATGGGCAGATATTTTGAAGGACAGGTTAAGTAAAGTAGGGGCTTTCTGAAATATATATATTTAGCGGGGTTTCAATCAAGCTACATGCAAAGATATTGCTTCAAAAAAGACGGTCCATAACAAAATCCTCCCATATGCATTAATCCGAACATACAGGGCTGACAAATGAGACTCAGTAAGTAGCAAAGGGTTAATTTATCCTAGTGCATCAGACCGTATTGCAAGTCTCCGTTGATCACAATTGGTATACCAATTCAGATTTCTTGTATACCAATTCAAATTTCTCGTATACCAATTCAGATTTCTCGTATACCAATGTTGTCGAGGATGCGCATGCCCATATACCAACAGAGTCAAGGATGCGCGTGCAACACCTGTAGGCAAAGACTGTAGGCGCGAGTTTGTATGGTTTGTAGTATTTTGTCTCTTCTCGATGAAATACCTGCCTCTATACTCATGCAAAAGCATGGTATAACTTGTCTTTATCCAGAGAACTCCAGGAACATTCAAGTTGGATGTTAACACATACATGTATCCAGGGGACTCCAAGAATATCCAAGTTGGTAATCTTTACATATACCCAGAGAATTTCAGGAATATTCAAGTTGGCAATCTTTACATATATCCAAAGAACTCCAGGAATATCCAAGTTGGTAATCTTTACAAGGTACCTTTATCCAGAGAACTCCAGGAATATTCAAGTTGGTAAACTTTCCATATATATCCAGAGAACTCTGAGAATATCCAAGTTCGTAAATTTTACAGGATATATCCAGGGGAATATCCAAGTTGGTAAATGTGATAATCAGATATTTCTGACCCAATACATGTACAAGCTCATGTTCTTCATAGTGTTCCCTATAATGTATCACAAACCAATTTATAATCAGAAAAAAAACTCAGCTTTTTGATGGATTGGTCATGTAATTTTGGAAACTATTCCTTCCATTTCCCCATAACCACTTCTGTACTTCCCTAATGATAGTGTAATGATGTGGCAGCGTTTGATTTGCTCTTCAATTCTAAGCTGTCACTTGCTTGTTTCTTGGCGTTTTAAACAAACACAAGGGTAAGTATGTAATTAATAACTGAGAGCTTAATACTAAACCCACCCAACCCTGAAGCAAGAAATTCTGTCTCATAGGTTTCAAACTCCTACTGATAGGAGCTCTGCTTTGTGGGCTGCAGACTTTAGCAAGGCAAATGAAACTTAGAAGTTTTAAGTCTTGTTCATTCATATATGAGTTCTATTAAGGCTCACCAAAAAATGATTGTTGATGGTGCTTTATGTAAAAAACCTTATGAGGGAGGGCACATTTTGTTTTTATTCCTAAGGCCTTTCGTTTTTTATTTGTTGGTTCACGGATCCGCCGACTCACTTTTTCCGAAAAGTGGGAAAAAAATCAAATCAAGATTTTGTCCTTTTTTATTTCCGCCGACGTACAAATTTGCTACTGACCTTATTTTTATATCCTCTGATAAAAAAAATCAAAATTCTCGACAGGATGACTCAGTGGAAAGGCTGAGGTATACAAAAATAGATACTGTCGAAGAGTGAAACTTTAGACACGAGGTATCTGTAGACATCGCGCATCCATTTTGGACCTTTCAAGGGAGATAATTCTGCAAAGTTGTTGTGGCGCGCTGTCACAAAATGGCGGGATGGCGGGCAGTTTTTACATCTGTGTCGTCGTAAAGAAAGGGGCGGATGTCAAGACTAGATCTTTTCAGCAATGTAACGAGCGGCAGCGATACGGTTGGGGACATCGTCTGCAAATGTATTACGTCGGCTGACACGCTTTCCTCCGTGAAGTCGTCAAAACATGAAGATGGTGCCGTCTCTGAATGTGACCTGTCTACCCCGATGTCAGTGTTGCACTCGTTCCGGAGTAAATTCCTTCAAGTTATCCTATCTGACAAGGACGCCAGACCCAGGCGAGCTGTTCCATTATGATGGATATGGCGAAGAGAAGAGATGCCCTCCCGAATGAAAGGTCACGATCTTCATACATTCGCTTTTCGTAACCCCAATATAGGGGGCCTATATTTCGTGATTTAAGGGCCATGGGTGGTAGCATGTTGTTGATGCCGAATCTTGTATGTATTTTTCACAGCCGAAAGGACGTCCATTTTTATAAATAAAATGTTCGAAACTTTTGTACAATTAGTCAATAGGAAAAGTACTGAGTACTTTTTAACTCTCAGTAAATACAGATATCTTGCAGATACAACAACATGCCCCCAATTATGACCCTTCGACCAATAATTATTTACAAGTTCAGAAACTGTGGTCAGTACTAAATACAACTTCACAAACTCTGGTCATCAAAAGTTTTCTTTTGAGAGGATGTTGAAAAAAGACAGCAAAACCAGAGGAGTCTTGTCTTGTCAAACCACTTTGAAGACATCAATGTCCTTTCATTGAACATACCACAAAGTGCATATATTTTTTTTCTGTGGCTTCTACATGCTATTATACATGTACACCCATAGTGTTACAACTGTATTCGACTGTATCGAAGTTATTAATTACACTATGAGTGTAATTTTGTGTGTGTGTGACAGTGTGTTTTTTGGGTTTTTTTTCCCTCCTGTCGACCTGGTTTTTTCATCACTCAAATCCGTGAACCAACAAATAAAAAACAAAAGGCCTAAATACAGAGTGAATCAATGATAATACAGCAGTGGTGCTCTTATAACTTTCCATTCTGATCATTCATAAACTCGTGCTCTTAGAAATTTCCTCTTCTTTCAAACAATATTCCTCGGAATATTGATATTCATTGCCGCGATCTGATATTTCGGTAAATAAAATAAAAAGTATTGGGAAAAATGTTCTGTGGACACCAGCATAAATATCTGATGCATGCGGAGACGATACACAACCATTTCAATTGTGTAGACCTTGACATGAACAGACCAATGCAATTGCTTTCAGCCCTCACAATTAGGAAAATTCTCCACGGCAAAAAAATTGCTGAGGAGAAATCAATTTGCCACGGCAAAAAAGGGCTTCACCACGGCATTTTTTATACGCCCGCCAAAAGGCGGACGTATTATGTGATGGCGGTTTCCGTCCGTCTGTCCGTGTGTCCGGTCTATATCTGGGACAGTTTTCCATCTACAGTTCTAATTTTTGTTGAGTGGATACCCTACGGGGAGACGATGTGTCGCGTACCAAAATGAAGGTCAAGGTCAGAGGTCAAAGGTCACTGGCCTAAAAAACAGGAAATCACTGAAGTGTTCGTGTCCGGTCTATATCTGTGAAGTTTTCTATCCACAGTTGCAATTTTTTGTGAGTGGATACGCTAGGTGGAGACGATGTGTCGCGTACCAAAATTGAGGTCAAGGTCAGAGGTCAAAGGTCACTTGCCTAAAATCAGGAAATCATTGATAATTGACAGTTTTCTATCCACAGTTCTAATTTTTGGTGAGTGGATGCCCTACGGGGGAACGATGTGTTGCATACAAAATGTAGGTCGAGGTCAGAGGTTAAAGGTCAGTGTCACGGAAAAATCAGGAAATCATTGAAACTTTCTAATTTTTTGTGAGTGGATTCAATAGGGGGAAACGAGGTGTCGCATACCAAAATATAGGTCAAGGTCGAAGGTCAAAGGTCACTGACCCCAAAATCAGGAAATTATTAAAAATAACTGTTTTTTTGTGTCAGTAGATACATCAGGGGGACACGATGTGTCACATACCAAAATGTAGGTCAAGGCCGAAGGTCAAGTCACTGTGACCCCCAAAATCATGAAATTGTTAAAAATCATGATTTTTTTTGTGTCCATTGATACACATCCTCGCGAGCCAGTGTATCGATCGATACACTGGCTTGGTTAGTTACCCATATGAGTTCTGGATATAAATAGATCAAGAGGTTTCCTCTAAATCAACCCAATCAGTGAACGTGCTAAGCCAGTTGATTAGGCCAATCCGCTGCTGGGTATGAGATATGACAGGATTGAATTTCATTGCGGACTCAACTGCTTTCAGTCCTCGCCATGAGCAAAATAGTGGGAGAGTGCCAGATCGCTCTCCTTAATCTGGATGGGCGAGTGATCGCTCATCTAGAAATCGCTCTCCTGGGATGTTTGGGGCGAGTGATTGCTCACCTAAGGCGAACAGTGTTATTTTAGCAGACATTTTGGTATTCCTTTGAATCTTGCAATAAATAAGACAATACATAGACAATACATAAAATACTCCACACGAGTGTTTGATTTATATTTGATCCAAGTCACAATTAATACTTACTTATTTTCAAGTCTGTCACATGTCAGACTACTCACTCAGGAAGACAGCTTCAGACTAACAGTACCGATACAGTATGTGTGAATTGTTTCCAGCCCGCCATGTCAGTCGGACTCGCTCGTTGTTTTGTACTGCCGGTATGACTCTGTTCTGCCATGGTAATGCCAACAATGATGTGGAAAACTTCAATGAAACGCAAGAAGGTATACAACATCGCAAGTCAAGGAAAACCGCCAACTGACAGCAAAACTGGCGATCTTCAAATTAATCCTCATCTATCCCACAGTGCATCGCTGGGCATACGGTTGTGTATGTCGCGCGGTGAACCGTGGGATAGATCAGGATGTAAATTGGAGATCACCAGTCTTGCCAACTGACGACTGTTACCAGGTTACGAGCCGGTGACGTCGCGTTGTTCTACTGCGCATGACAGTTGTCTTACTTCTGCTTCCTTTGCAAATCGAAACCGCAACCACGAAAACCAGTGAAAGGTGACGAAAATACTGCCGATATAGACTGAAGAAATAAATATTTTTCTCTCGGATTTGGAGGAGCGACGAATCGCTCGCCTTGCGACCTCTGGGCGTGTGTGGAGGAGAAGGGGAGCGATCGCTCGCCTTTCATGGCGAGGACTGGCTTTGATGTCAAGTTGAAATCAACATCGGAAGTCAAAGCAAAAACCGCAAGTTTGGGATACCGACATGCTTATTCAAAACAAGCGCGGTGGATGAAATGTACGAGATTGTATAATGGAGGCGTCGACTCAAGAACTCATTCGAAAGACCAAAAATGTCAAGGTAAACCCTCTCCAAGGATTTAGGATTTACCTGGACTTGTGAAGATGATTGAGATATTGAGGGAAGACATTGTGTCGTGTACCAAAATGTAGGTCAAGATTAAAGGTCAAGGTCACTGTGACCCAAAAATTTGAAATCATTAAAAATAACCTTTTTTGTGCCAGTAGATACATTAGAGGGACATGATGTGTTACATACCAAAATGTGGGTCAAAGATCAAGGTCACTGTGACCCCAAACTCAAGAAATCATTAAAAGTCACATTTTCATATACGGTAATTTCCCTATTAATTCGCGATGTAGTGATGAAACTCACCACTCCAAAAATTGGCTACTTTCGAATTATTTGTTGAGCGAAATCCAGAAAAACGCGAGTGTTCGAATTAAATGTCGCGCCGACTTTCACGGAAGCTCCAAAATGGCGGACCGCTTTGCCGTGGTCGTAGTGATCGTATTTATTACCGTGTATTAACTTTGATATCTTTAATGTTTAATTCTTGGAAAGAAAAACTTTTACCTGCATCCGATCGTCTTTCTGGTTTGAGATTTGGCCCGACTGTAGCTTTTCCATCATTTATAAATATACACTCAGTAAATATAACCTGATCCACTTCAGGAAATATACAGAAATCAACATTTCAATTAACCGGCAAATTAGATCATCTATGTAAGTTGTGATTGTATTCTGATCGGAGAATCATGACGAAAAGCTCAGCAAATGTACAATCCCATTTCTCAACGGTTTAGTGAAATCAATTCAGCCTTTCAGAGAATCTAGTTGAGAAAATTTATAAAATATATTCATATGTTCAATATCATGATGATTTTGTCCGTGCAGTACTGAGAACCATATCGTGGATGGATTTATTCTATTTTTCTAAAAATAAAATCTAAACAACACTAATATCCAAATTATAACCGCAGCATGCGATTGTTGACTCCAGGTCAGATCGATAGCCGGCTTCATCTGAAAATATATTAGCAAAAAATGTATTCTATTTAATCACCAACGTATAAAAGTTAAAGGGGCCATGAATTAATGCGGGACGATGAACCACCGTAAAGACTTGAACAGAAAAGGAGCGCCATGAACATTTCCTAAGAGCGTGTCAGGTCGACCATCGTTATCGGTGATTTTTATGTTCCGTTCAAACAGAATTCATTCGCACGCAGTTCTGCTTTCTCGGAAAATATTCACCGTGTTTTTCAAATAAAGGAATGCTGGTTGAAAAAAAGATATTTGATATACGAACGCTGGAAACTGAAGAATGATTCAATAGAGGGCCGTGTGCAGACACTCGACCACGTGCGGGGGACTACCGTATATATTTTTCCCGACTGCGGCGAAACGCGATCAAGTTAGGATAAAATTACAGGACTGCAGAGTTAATTGAATCAATTTTTTTCCTTATAGACTGTAAGTAATAGTAATTCAGTCTGATTATATTGTATCATTCCCTGTTGTTTCTCTGCGTTTACAAATAATAGCATACGGTGATATACTATACGAGATTCTAGTAACATATTCACTTTACTTTCATCGGCACGAACTCCGTGGCGAAAACGGGAGTGTTTGAATTTATTGTTTCACGGGTATATTGAAAATGCTCCCGTTTTCGTTTTATTAGGATGGACAAAATCACGACGGGAAAAATCGGCCGTTTTCGAATTAAATTTGGAAGGTGAATTAATAGGGAAATTACCGTACCTGTCGAAGACGAGATCATGTAATGCGATGTTGCATTCTGTCCATTCACCCATTAACATTAGCTGTCCATGCGATATCTCTAGTTTCAAGGTATGGATTGATACCAAACTTTGGGTATAGCTTACTCGCATTGCAAAGAGAGATCAATTTGTCAAAAGTCAAGTTTAGCTGCCTATATGTGTTAGGTTGGAATATTCAGACTTGTCTCCTCTACATGTATATGGCATTTGTCCTGTGGAGTCTCTCATGTTTGATACATGTAAGAAATGGCTACATTTACTTAAATTGTTGTGAAATAAAAACCATACATTTACTAGTTTAATGGGGAGAGGGGTCCTTTATGAACTTTATACCTGTTTATTAACTCAAGAACAAAGGTTTACTTCATCACTTTCTTCACATCCTTCTACCTTCATGGAAAATTTTCTCGCCTGAAAGGAATCCATTTGAAAGAAAACTACTATTTTCTTGTGTTTGACTATTGTCGATTTCAGTGTGGGATATGTGAGCTCTCGACTCTTGTTTCAAGGTCACCTAGTTACGAAGAGTTCAGCCCATTTTAGTTTATCATTCATTATAAGATGTGATGTATGTAACATTCTCAGAAGCATAAAAACGTAGACCTTTCTCTGGATTGCTAGCTACCAATTCGGATCAAGGCCATTAACAATCTAGAAATTCAGACCAGTGTAATTCCAGATATACGGGCGTATATTGAAGCCCCTTGGGCTCTTGTTTTTTTTTGCAGTAGATCTGGTTTTCACTACGATATTTAAATGACTTGCCCAGGATGTTTGCTGGAATTCACAGATTTTCTACTACAATTTGATGCATTCATTTTTGTCATATCAGAAGTTCATAAAATACAGATGAACTTCTGGTCATATATGTACTGCCCTACTGAAAATCAGACCAAAATCTCAGTGAAATTTCAGAGGAATTTCGGCAAAATTTCATTGAAATAACAGTGAAAGAAAAGGTAGAAATATCAGTGAAATATCAGTGAAATTTCTATTAAATTTATGTGGGATCTCAGTGATTTCGACCAAAATTTCAGTGGAATTTCATTGAAATAACACTGAAAGAAAAGGTAGAAATTCAGTGAAATTTCAGTGGAATTTCATTGAAATAACAGTGAAAGAAAAGGTAGAAATTCAGTGAAATTTCTGTGGGATCTCAGCAAAATTTCAACACAATAATAAAAGATCAAAATGTGATAGAAATTTCAGTGAAATAACAGTAATGATTGAAAGGTGAAATTTCAGTGCAAGGATATTCTTCAAAATTCCAGCTAAATGTCAAAAAGACACCAGGAATTGAGACTCTTACAAGAAAATTTTTATACATGTCATATTACAGCCAATAAATAACTAATTAATTACTTTTGTAAGACCACATCAACAGCAGAACAAGAAATAATTAAGATATAGTTTTGGCATTTTTTGCAATATTTATTTCACAAAATTATTCACACTTTTGAATTTTATTAAAAAGGTCAGAAAAGCCATTAAATAAAAAGTTCATCTCATGATTTGGGAAGAATATCAATTCCTCTAAATTATGAAGAAAACAAAACTCTTGACTAATCTGCATAACGAGCATGTTGCATTTGTGTTTGTTTTGCAAGTGCCAACGGAGACCAAACACAAACGGATCTTACTGAACCTGATTGTTGTTGATAACGAACTTGGATCAAGTGGGATAAAACATGATGAAAGACAAAACCACAAAACTTTATTGATTAACACTTGAAATAAATTGTACGTGAACGCAAATTACTTACCAGATGTGTTGTTGTTGTTGTTCTGAAAGCACATCTGACAGTCGTGCATGGTTCCCCATAGCCTAGTGTGACCAATTTTACTGCATTTTTTAGTCTTCGTTAAAAACTAAATCAACTCCAATTGAATTTGTTATAAAAAAGTGTCCATTTATGACATAGATAATCCTTGCAGAAACACACAAAAAAACCGAAACCCGGTCAATAACCGAAACAGCGAAAATCGGGGTCTGAAATTGGCGGTTATCGCAGCACGAGACATCTCCACAGAAGGAGAGCGGGACGTCGGTCGATTGGTCCATATCTTCCCAGCAAAAACTCTCAGCACAACTCTCAGAATAGCAGAACATTTACCAAAAGATCATCCGCGTCGTTGATAGTTCATAATACAGCAGTAGTATTCTGTTTCTGACCTCTTCCACCAACAGATATCAAGTACTTCGTGAATTTGTTGGAAGTTCAACATCTCGCGAGTTGAAAATAATCTTGCAACAACAACAACAAGACATGCAAAATATCGAAGCGCCACCTGCAGGTAAGACAACTCCTGTGAGAATATCCGTGGGAAAATGTTTTAGAAACTGAATATTTCCTATTACTTTTTCCAATTGAAGGACATTACTCCAAAGAATAACAAAAAATGTATGTACATGTATGTTTTTTAATGATAGTGGAATAATTTTACTAAGTTAATTTATTTAGATTTCATGATTTTTATTTTATTTTCTTAAAAAAAACAACAAAAAAAAGAAAACAAAAAAAAACACAATGAATTCACTCATGAGAAAGGCAAGTCTATTTTTTCTCAAATTACAATTCTTAAACTGATAAACAAGAACAAAAGCATGCAGTTGTTCTTGTTGAGTCTGGCTTATACATTATAAATTGATTATTTCTAAATGAACGCTTGTAAGCAAAACATTGTGCAATTATAATTTTGATAAAGTTTGCTTTCTACATTCAATTGCAAGTTCCATTTTTGGTAAAAATACTTCGTGTATATAGCAGATGGTCACAAAATACTAAGAAAATGGTCCTTATTTATTTTCTTCATTCTTGTCTTTATATGCAGCACTATTCATTGAGATCACTTTTTTCTGTATATGTTGTTTCATGCTTTTCAGTGAGATTTGTAGTGAAATTGAAGTGACCGATTTCACAGAATTTTCAGTGGGATTAAACTGGCAGATGAGATTTCACTGAAATTTGATGAAATCACTGAAATAATGCGATATTTGGTCTTTTCACCAAATTTCACTGAAATTTCATTGAAATTTTACTGAAATTTTGGTCTGATTTTCAGTAGGGTGACCATTGAGCAAAAACTAAAAAGTTTTTTTGTTTGGGGTAACATAACCTTGCTACAAACCATGCGTTGGTAGGTCGATTTTTAGTTTTATTATTTTAATTTTAGTTTTCAATTGAACTTTTTCATGATCACATACCTGGTGGCAATATTGCTTCATGGGAGTAGAGACATGAGATGTGTGAAACAGAGAAAATATTACCATTTGTGTGGATTTGAGTTTTCCTGGTTAACAGATATCAGTTCAGTATCAGATAGTTTCAGGAATACCCTATATTTCTTATAATATTATTGCCGCTTCTTGGTGTGCCGCGGACTTGCCCATATAGTCGGCCGGAGGCATTCCAATTTTTTATTACCTCAGGTTCCAGCTATCCATTTATCCGATACGGCGATAGTGACAAAGCCACGTGGTCGTAACATGTTGGCCGATCTTGCACGTATCAAAAAGTAAAGAAAATTTCAAGCACAGTTCCACCATCGCCCGCCAGTTCAGGCTTTATGCACGACAACCTCAAATTTTACATTTCACCATTTCGTCAGCATCGTCATGCTCTCGTACGATGGCAAAGCAAAACAAATTGTCACTGTCAAAACCTTTAAATACCGCTGTGCAGGAGAATGGTAATTGTAGGGGCTTACGTGGAGTACGGTAACCTCAAATGTCGGGCAAATTATATTCCGGGTAATGTATGAAAACATGAAGTATATAAGATATTTAGTGCCAGCTGTAATTAATTAATTTAAGATTACTACTCCGTTCACTATTTCAGTTTGCCGTGCCATTCATAATACAATAATACATAATCCTAACTGTACGTGAATTCCCCTTCATCGTAACCCTCACCATTCCCTAGAGCACTCTCCTCATATGCTGTCGCCTGTGCTATTGCGACAACGAAGAAACGCCAGTGGAGAAATGACCTGCATGCTGGAGAGTGACAGACATCCAATTGAAGATCTGTGCTTTCCAGATCGGGAATGATCGGCTGTCTGTCAGTTCTTGGAAAAGTGCATTTTGCCGACCGATGTCTCCAAATTATGCAATCAAACAACCACAGCACCAGTAGCTGTCTCGTTTATTAAAACCAACTTTATTAGCAAGAAAAGCCAGTTCAAGGAGACGTATTTTACCATCGACCGTATGTTGTTTACTGACAACAACAACAACATCACTTTACGACCCACGGCAAAAAAACTGCCGTCGCGAAGTGATTTTACCCCAGCATTTACCACGGCAAATGCCGTTTGCCGTGGCTAATTGCGAGGGCTGGCTTTAGAGCCATGTCCATTGTAAATATATTCGATTTGTACAGTTCTGCCCTATTCGTTTGCTCCTGGTTCCTTCCACGTATAACTCCTAGCAAAGCCTCAATGCTTGTGTATGGTCTAGCAAAGCTAAAACACAATGGTTAACTGCTGAACAAATAACTGTGAAACATTAGCTGGCATGACGAGCCATTATTGAGCATTATGGTGAATTTTCAATTGTTTGCTGAGTAGGGGATAATATCATTTCTCCCAGAGATTGCTAACAGATACATGGACAGAAGTCTCTGTAAATGCCAGAATCTTCTGGTGTCATTTGGGGGTTAAGCGTTAATAAATTGACCTTCATCCCGATATGCATGCTCCCTTGTGTGGGAGAAAAATACATTGCCCTGCTGGAGAGAAAAGGGAACATCTGCATGAAATTATATCCGGGAGTATTGTTCATAAGCCATCCCATGGTCTTAAGAATAATTTCTGACTTTTTACTCCATTTATTTATACACATGTATGAATTGTTGCCCCTCAGCATAGGTCAGTGATGTGGTGATTCCAACTGAAACAATAGACAGTTAGTGAGCAGTATCCAGCTAGTATTATGGGCTAGCTACTATCACAATGTATGTCCAATGGGCAGGCAATTTCAAATTGGGAAAATTTGGAGATTTAATGTGGGAGATACACAAGAATCTAAATTTGATCAAAAATATAATTTTGTACACAGTTTTCATTCTGGCAATAACCATGAGTGGTATTGTTTTCAGAGTGGTACCATTTTATTTATCTTGGACATTGAACTACCATTGTACTGTCACCTGTACTTAATACTGAATCGCGAATGTAGGATTTGAATCCTATTCCTAGGAAATGAATGGAGAAATATTTTGTAACATCAGTCAGCTGTTGTCCGAACATTTTGCCCCTATAACATGGTGGCGCAATACACTGAATGTTATAATGTCGGGCTCACGGGGTTGACCTGGGATGTCATTATGCACATCCCAGGTCATGGTAAGAATAGGAATTAGCTCCTCAGACAGCTTGTCATAATAGGCGACTAGCTGAGGCACCCATGGGGTTTCCCGGGTGTGAAAAGGTCAATAGGACCCAAACGTTGTGATATAACTGAAATATAGTTGAAAGCAATGTTAAATCATATTCATGAAATGTACGACATTGTATAATAGAGGCATCGACTCAAGAACTCATTCGAATCACGAAAAATGTCCAGGTAAACCCTTGGCGAGGATTTAGGATATACCTGAACTTGTGAAGATGTATAATGTAGAATCAAAGATACTTTTACTTTATTGATGCTTTAACAATAAACAGTATGAGTGGTACTACTTCCATATCGTTATTTTCTATTTTCACTCCATGAATACAATTTTAATCATGAAATTCCTCCCTGTGAAAATAGAGTGATCTCCTCAGGTCTCGGTGAGTACTGCCAAGTTGCTGTTCTTTGGAAATGGTTCATACATGTATGTCCTCACAAGTATTAGTTCAGGGAAATTGAGACAAACAATATACATGTAACCATGTGTAGTGGACCATTGTATGAAATCATGGACGAGTTCTCCGTTTTATTGACCATTTATCCTAACTTGGCTGATCAGTGGTAGTTTAGAGTAGGATTACACTTATCCTAGGATCAGCTTAATGGAAAGTTTTACAATAGCATTACTGAATAAATCAAATATAGAGTCTGGTGAGTGACGTTGTCTCCATTAATCTGGATAGTAGTTAATATTGCCATTACTAACACTATAAATAGGACTATCCCAGGGGAGAGAGAGAAAATTAACAGACTACGTGTATTTGATGAGAAATCTATTGATATCCATCTTTGAAGAGGTAGAACAAGGTAGGAGCTGCATGTTTAAGGCCTGTTTGGTGGTGTGTGTTATTCTCCTCACCTGCTCGGTAACTAGATGACCTGTATAGGTTGCATGACCAGCTCCGATTATCGTTCTTATGACAGAGGTAAGCAAACTTAAAAAGTGATCAAATTAGAGGCATCATAAAGCTGGGAATCTTTAAACATAAGCTTTCAAAACTGCTTATACATAACTGACAAAAAAATGTATTACTGCATGATTTCTTTTTCCACTGGAATATATTATTGCATTAATTATTGACAACTCTTTATGCTGGAGCTTATTAAACTTGAGTTCACCTCTGATGGATAATGCAAGGTCACTTATATAAATACAATGGTTTTAATTAACCCACCTGTCCGTTCAACTCCTTGGCCAAATTTCACTGGGTCAAACTCGGCCAAGTTTGTCACAAATTGCTTGTTACTACCATATTCAAGAATGATAAGGCATCTGAGCTGTGACCTTACACCAGACATGTAGCTGGTCATGGGCTGCTGCTAAAATTGGCTCTGGGGTATTGTTATCATGTATATTGTATGTATGTCCATCTGTCTGTTTTTTAATTACCACCATAACTCAAGAATGCATGTCAAGGAACCCCAAACTTGGCTCACATGCATGTGGTCACCGAATAGAAGTCCATTAAAGATCATTCGAATTGACTTATTTATTCCGGGTCACCAGGACAAATGATGTCAAATTTATCACTATTTACTTGTTGCCAACATTTCTCAAGAATGATACGGCCAAGGTTAACTGAACTAAAACCATACACACATGTGGTCATGGGCTAAGTCTGCTAAAATTATCTTTGGGTAAATTGTCATCATGTATGAACGTCTGCCCATCTGTTTTCTCATTACCACCACATTTTTAGAATAACTATGTCACAACTTTGATCACTCATGTATCCTGCTAAATATTGTGCAACAGAAGCTGACTGGAAATTATCATCACCAATTCCTTGTTGCAGTCAATTGCTTGTCCCTTAAAGATGTAATCAGCCTCAAATCTAGGCGGAAATCGATATCTCTCAAACTCCACGAAAGTGTTATGCCAGGTACAAAATAAAACACATCTGACCACAAAAAACTAAACTTGTTTCTACCATTCATGATAAAATAGAAGGAATTGGTCTTTAAAAATAAATGGCATGGCATGCCGTTTATTTTTCCACAGCCGTGTCAACAAGCATACACGTGTGGTGCATTCTACCAACGTATTCTATGTGACTTCATCGAATCTTAGGCACGAGCCATGACATTATCCCATGGCTGCAGCTGTTCATCATTCAGATTCGTGAGCATGGCTACGTCACTCTAACGTCACTGCTTTACGTCATTTTCCTCTCCGCGTCCAACACATACTCAATGGCGAAACAGGAAACCCATCGAAGCGGGTAGAGTTTCAAATTTCTGTGACAAGATATTCTTACATTCGTTGTATATATGGCGATCCCACAATCCTTTAGCAAACTTTGCTGCTGAAAAACGCACTTGTGAATTTGAATTCACAAAATCCATCGATTTTGAGGCTGATTACACCTTTAAGTAAGACCTCATTTGAATACAGCCAAGGCTGAGGGGTTCTCGGTACTCTGCACAGTTCATGTTTTATGAGATTCAGTAAGGTTTGGTTGATGTTGCAGAATTCCTTAATAGATGGAGTGTACTGAAGTGGAATAAAAGTGGAAGCTGTCTGTTGAAGTTGTCACATGTGTTTATATTACATGTTTGTCTCTTTGATAAGATGTTTCCATGGTTACCCACTCAGCTTATACTATGATCTGAAGAAAGACGGGTTGGAAAGACCTTTTTACTGTTGGGTGTGATTCAAATATGATTGAAATGAACGACTGAGGAAATATGTCCATGTGCAGATATTCGAATATCAGGGTTATTTGCTGGAGGATTAGCATTATTTTGGAGTTTTCTTTTTTGTAAGACTTCTTTTTTTGCCTTCAGAATTTAGGTCCTTTCTCTGATCCATATGTCTACAGGCTTTAGGGGTTATCCATTATCTGCGCTTACAATGCCTGCTTTACGCATAATGACAAAATAGCCCTGTGGATAACTGTGCAGCGATGATAAACAAACAAGCAGACGTGACAATGTGGCCCAAACGGGTGCAAAAGAGCAGAGGGCTTTGCCTGGTCTGATTTAACATACTAGCACCATCTAAGGTTTTGTTTGCTCTCAAAGTGGCGATCGAGAACGACAGCCGAATAGATCACGAATTGCGGATTCTAGTCTATGAGACGATGAATTGACAAGCTTTTAAATGAGAATAAATTGCTTATCTGGCAAGCTCTTGGAGTGATGTGATTTCCCACAAATTTTCTAGCCCCAATCCCCTCCGCTTTCAGGGTAAATGTGCCTGTTGTTTAAAATGTGTTTACTGTGACATTAAGGGGCCCCTGATTGTTACTTGTAGGTCTGTATCTCCACTGATCGACAGGAATTCACCATTCATGCTGTGACCAATATCAAAGAGCTACTGGAGCTCCACAGTTGTATGGTTTTCCCCTGTAGTTGTATGTTTAAGACTGGGGAAATTTCCACATCTCTCCTACACAAGTTTGCTGTTTCTTTTCTGCTCTGATTTGAAAAGGGTCGCATTTATGATGTCAAATCTGAGAGTTTTGACTGAATGGGGTCGTGAGCTCAATGCTCGGTTTCTGGCCATCAAATGTCAAATATTTTCATAGAGCCCAAACATGAGATGTGCATTAAGTCTGTATTATTTTTATTTCACATAGACCACATTAGCAGCTGGTCTACATTTCTTGGATTAGGCAAGGTAGATGGTACCATATGCGACTTGAAATTTTTTCCCCCAACTGCGGTATGCGGTGAGAGGGCCAGGCCAGATGTGTGCACACTCTACACAAAAGCCGGAGGGGGCAGCAAAAACGTGGCCTGCCCTGTCCCATATGGTAACTGCTGGACTGGACAGCATTTCTGAAGAGATGCTCAATGAAGTACAGACGGAAGGAAGACTGTGTTAAAGAATCCTGATCTTTCCCTGGGTGACATTGTAGACAGGAACAGACCCAGAGTCCAACCATGAGCAGTAGTCCACATTGATGATAAAAAACACATTTCCAACCGCCAAACCTGTAGAAGAGCTGGGCCAGCCCTTCATGTAGTTGTTGATCTGACGGGCTGATCTACCTCCTGTACATAGGACCACTGCTGGCTGGCTGGCGCTTATTCTAAGGCTTGTTCACCAAATGCCAGCAATCTTCCAAAGCCCTGGATTGTCTCTGAATGGTGACAGAAAATGGATTGAGCCAGCGTGGCAGTGGGATATAAGTGGTGTATGGATAGACAGCAGGCGTGTGCACGATTGTGTCACACCGGGGTTACATTATCATACATGTTACATGACTTGCTGATTGAAATGGGCTGGTCTAAATAAATGACGGACAGGGGACCCCTGGCTGTTGCAGCAGATCTGTTTGTATGTGTAGGCGGGATTTAGCTTCTGTTTGGTTCAGGGTTACCTATTGGTCGTGGTCTCTCGGACTGTAATGAGCTGATATTTTAGTGCACATGTATTAAACAGTGACGGCTGATCTGCGTGTTAGTGGGTGATTTATCGGGGAAATCGTAACTGATAGTCTGGTACAAGTAGTTTATAGATCTAGACTGTTACACGATCCCATCCCAGCCATTCATTGATAACCTGCCAGATACAGACAGACAGACAGACTTACTACACTGATTACAGTGATAGTACAGCCCTGTTTTTCAGTGAGGGATTAACCTGGTCCAGCTTCAACAACATTGATACTACGACCTAACACCAGATCAAAGAATTCCTTTTTATGACACTTTTTTGTTCCACTTTATGACTTTATATAACTTACAGAAGTTTTTCCGAGTTGTGAATATTCTATGGGAACTATGGAGTGATATTCAAGATATAGTTCCCTGGTGTCGAGTCCATGAGAATTTTGTGTAGGAGGACGTTCTCTATTGGAATATTTAATTGAATGGAGTCATATATACACTGACGATGTGGAGCATATTCCAGGCTTACTCCCCTGCACCTCCCATGGGGCCATTCTACTACCCTCCCCCACCCTACTTCAGGTAATGTCACTGATCAGACTCTTGATTATGATATTGGATACTGTACAGGTACTCTTTGATTTAAATGTCTTAATTCTTCACCTAAATACTTTACAGATGCTCAGATCAATTACAAGTACCTTTTTTGTTTCCAATGGCAATTCCATGTTTGATTCCAGTTAAGATTTGTACAATGACTGTTTGGTATTGCTCTTGGAAAATCATAGCTGCTTAGGCCGTTGTTAATTAATTCTTTGTTTCTCGTAACCTTGCTTTTGAAAATAGACATGATGAGGGCGATAATTATTAATTATTAATTATTACCTAGCGAGAAAAAAAAAAAATACTAAAACAAAACTTGGGATGCAAAATTTGAAAATATAAAACCTTTTACTGGACTAGATTTATCAAACAAAACCTCTGCTAGAGGAACAGTGACCTGCTAATTAAATGAATAATGCATACATAATAACCATTAACAAGAAATCACAGATCACAATCCCTAGACATGACTCTTTGACATAAAATACATTATGTGAGGTGTCATATATGGAGCTAATTTAGAACTGGTTTCCATCAGATTAGTACTGGCTAACAATATTAAATCAGCCTTCACCAAAGCAACCATAAATAGTAATAATATTAATCCTAATTTTTTAGGATTCATAAATTTTACTATACAGCTGTTCTAAGCAAGTCACTGGTCAACAACAACAACAACAGCTTTGGTCTAATCACGATGCCTTCTTCTGATTTTCGGAGTCAGTAAAGACTTGGAAGAGAAGTCTTTCTTCTCTCCAAGTCCGCCACTGTGCATTCTTGATCCATGGCACTGAGTGATTTATAGAATTTATTTGCTGATTACAAGCGCCCATATAAATAATCGACGGAAGTTTCAAATCTGCCTTGGAAAGAAAACGCTCGATGACAGAGCTGGCGGTCGTCTTTCAGAGAATAGGAAAGTTGTGAATTTAACATACAACTGACCGTTTGTTGAAGCTATCGTGGCTCCGTTGGCCAAAATCATTTTGATCAAAACCAGGATGAATGCGATCAACCATGCGGACATTTCTAAATTCATTGCGCGGTGTACGAGGAACGGAAGGGGTGTATGATGAACATACTTCCGTTTGATTTGAGAACTCCGCGTGCAAATCGATATCTAGTTTGCAGACGAATAGTTATACTTCTTCACTTCTCAATGCATATTTCGTTAGATTACATTGTGGATGTTCAGTTTGTTGTTATTTACTGTTTTTGCGATCAGACAAACGACGGAATTGAGACCACAGAATTTCCTTCCGGAGCTCCGACTGGAAAACATAATGACGTAGCTAGAGGATTCCCAAGAAAGTTTGCCGTTTCATTGGTCAGTTTATGGGGAATCCCTTGAACTGCACAACAGGTGGCGCTGCAGTGCCCTTCGAAGGCATGGTACAAAGAGACGGCTTTACGAAACTTGTTACGACAATCTCGGTATTTTACGAGCAATTTAATCACTGGAGAGCGCTGCTTCGCGAAATCAGAACTCATTATAGGCATTTTTTTTAGGGATCAGTACCAATAATTAATACAATGCGTAATTATTGCTTGCAAAAATACTGATGCGGGCGGGTTACGGGAAACGAACCATTAATTAACAGCGGCCTTACTGGAATGATCTTCAGGTAGGGTAATTACAAGCTATGTAGGCTCCAGTTTCCTGTTTAACTCCTTGCCTCAGAGGACGATTTTTGGAGAAAAATATAATCAGAAGTTCCCATTAGTAATAAAAATGTTATCATATGCAATGCTAACGTGCACGTTTTGATCAGGGATTCATAGTCGTCAAGTTTTATTACCGTAACGAAGGTATGAATATCTTAAAAATTGGAAAAACTGATCACAAAAAAACTTGAAGTATACAATTAAGAAGTGAAATACTAAACATTTTCACAAAAACTCAATTTTTGAAGCGTTGTTGTTGTTAACGATGTCAAAACAAAAATAAAAAGCTAAAAATAGCCGATCAACTAAGTCAGGAACCTTATTGTACATGTTAGACGAATGAGTAAAAGAAGGTTCTTGACTGTTGCCACTACATGCATGCATGACAGCAGAGCTGGGGGTGGGAAGAACAAATTTCCACTGTTCGTCTATCGCCACAGAATTCCATTGTTCTCAAATTGTTTATTTTATGTTACAAACATCACAAACGGGATCCAAAGAATGTTTTTAAAAATAAAATCGGCTGCGTGAATAGAATTTGGAACAATTCGGTGTTGGAAACTGGACCCTTGCTGGTTCATTCGCATTTATTTTCTGACTTTAGGGTTTACCTGATTTGCAATAAATTGATCATCCCTCTGTTTTATCACCTCAAATATCACTTTCGGTGATCGATTTATTAGATTATTATTCCCCCCTCTAATTAGAGGGGGGGGGGGCATATAGCGATCTCTTTGTCCGCCCGTCCGTCCGAATTTCTTGTCCGCACGATATCTCGGTTAATATTTGATGCACAGGATTGAAACTTGCATGGAATGTGGCCAGTGCCTCATGGTTGTGCAGCGTAGAGTTTTTTCCGAGTTCCGGTATAATTTTCAAGAGTTATGGCCCTTTTTCTGAAATCTCTGTGAATGGGACTTGTCTGGGCTGGATCTTGGTTAATATTGTATGGGCAAGTATGAAATTTGCATGATATGTGGTCAGTGCCCCACAGTTGTGCAGTGTAAAGTTTCGCCCCGTTTCGCTGATATTTTCAAGAGTTATGGCCCTTTGTTCCTGAAATCTCCGTGAATTGGGACTTGTCCGGGCTGGATCTTGGTTAATATTGTATGGACAATTATGAAATTTGAATTTGCAGGGTATGTGGTCCGTGCCCTGTAGTTGTGCAGCTTGAAGTTTCTCTGCGTTTTGCATATATTTTCAAGAATTATGGCTCTTTGTTCATCTTTACCATACCATGTTTGTCTGACACAGGAGGTAGATTAATGTACCAAACAGATTGGGCTCTCTGAGGATCCATTGTGATCAGTGTCTGTGGAGCCTAATTTTCAAAATTCGAAATTCAGGTCAGGTTTTTGTTAGGATTAGGGTTTTGTTAGTGTATGTTTGTTTGGGTCATCGTCGCCGTGTGACCAATAAGGTTAGGTGCGACGTTAAAATTCAAACAACCAACCCTTTGTTCATCAAGTCATTGTGAATTGGGACTTGTCCGGGCTGGATCTCGGTTAATATTGTATGGACAAGTATGGAATTTGCAGGATATGTGGTCAGTGCCCTGTAGTTGTGCAGGGTGAAGTTTCTCCGCGTTTCGCGTATATTTTCAAGAGTTATGGCCCTTTTGTTCTTGAAATCTTTGTGAATTGGGACTTGTCCGGGCTGGATCTCGGTCAATATTGTATGGACAAGTATGGAATTTGCATGATATGTGGTCAATGCCCCGAAGTTTCTCTGCTTTCGGTTATATTTTCAAGAGTTATGGCCCTTCGTTCATCAAACCTAAGTGAATGGGATATATTTATTTGTCCAGGTTGGATCTCAGTCCATAACCGATTTGGGACCGGGAAAATGGTCCTCCGCAGACCAATATAGAACAGAACAATGGCGGGACAGTGTCGGATTAAAGCGGAGGGGGGCATACATTCCTTGCTGTGTTACCGTAGTCTCACTCATTAACAATTGTTTCAAGTGGCAATAATCATGTTAAACCACTATCATTCTCAATGTAATATTCTAGTACACCTGTGGCTTTAGAGAATAGTTGTTGTGACATTTAAGTGAGTTCGGGTTTAATGTTTTGTCAGCACTAGTTTGACCACATAGCAATGATATAACTAACTACAATATGATTAGCTGGATATGTGTGACTATATCCATGTACAGCTATCATGTAGGAAATTAATCTCCCCCTCGTGGCAAGACATGGTGCAAAACTTTTGCTGCTCTCCCAATTGGGGAGCCATGTTACAATTACTTTACAGTTGAACATGGTAAAGAGGGCATCATTTCAGGGTTTGCCGGGTTCGCTTTTCCATGGAAATCCAGTAGTAATGCCTGCAATCAAATGAATTCTTGCATTTTCGAAAAAATGTAATCTAATTAGTTGAGAACAATAAGTTTGGATTCCCATAGATTCCTAGGTGGGAAGTATTCCCATAATCCATCTACAAAAGTTTGACAGAAAACAAGGCCTGATTTGGAAATGGTGTTGTATCGCATCACCATTGGGGCAAAGATGGAGTTAATGAACTTACCCTGACAATGTCATGAATCCATATTTCTACTGTATCATTCTACTGTATTGATTCTCTCTGCCACATATCATGTAAGTAAGCCCGTAATCAAGCATGGTTTGTAGATTATAGTCTCTCGTCTCCTCTGTCCAGCTCTATGGCAATAGTCAATATTCTATTGTTACATCGGGGCTTGTGTAACAACGTTTCTCCTCTGCTGTTTGAACAGGACATATTGATGACAGGTAAAAGAACCTGCACTGATCTATAGCTGCATAAAACGTGTTAAACATTAAATGGTTAAATATCACTGTGTCACGGCATGCATGTTCTAGGACGTGTTCATACATGTTACAGTGACAGAAACCCTCGTCTCCAAACCACAGCTTATTAACACATTATCAAAGTAACTTACCTTGAAGGAATGTTAATGTCCGATTAAATTACACATTTTCTCTACAAAAATTATATCTATATCATGAAAATGTTAAATGCTATGCACATGCATTATAAAGAGAGATTGTATTCTATTCTAAATTTTGCTGAAAAAAAAGAGGTCCACTTCCTATATATGAGGCCAAAATCTGTAATTGACTAGCATATCAAAATTAGAAATAGACGTACAGTCCAACATGCACCAGCAAGGCTAACACTGCTAATACCAAGTGATTGCAAACCATTATGGTATATATTATGAAGCAGCCACATGCGCCTAACTATCAACATATATTTTCAGTAACCATCTCTGTCTGTTTGCACCTAATGCCCAATTGGGGGCCAGGAAAATTTAAAGGCACCTAATGCCCGATTGGGAGCCAGAGAAATTAAAAGACACCTAATGCCCAGTTGGGGGCCAGGGAAATTAAAAGGCACCTAATGCCCAATTGGGGGGCAGGAAAATTAAAAGGCACCTAATGCGATTAATTCAGAAGAGTAGGGGGTGGCAGAGGAGCGGGGCTTGGGAAGAGGGGGAGCAGTTATGGGGCGAGGGCAGGGTTCTTCTACATATGTGCAGGGTTTCATAGAAGTCCAAATTTTTGCCACCGGATACTGAAAATTCAATATCTTTTTCACCTGAATTGAGTATTTTTACGGTTTTGTCGCCGGCCGACAGACTTCTATTGAGTTTATTTCTAATTTTGCAACCGCCATAAGTAATGTATATAACAAATTTTCATACGACCATCAATGGAGCCTGTCAATACCGCTATGTATTTGAATTGTGAAAATAAAGAAACAAACAGATCATTTAACATTAATGTTTTATGTTCTTAATTTACCAAGGTCTAAGATACCATCTATTTTCAGCACATTATGTCACATTGTGGATGTCAACAAGACAAGATTACACAAGGCAATTCAAATAAATTTTCAAAATCACAAACTTGGTAATTTTTAATGGAATCGATATCAATTCCTGGCTTGCAAATCATGTTCAATTTAAGTATGGTTTTGAAACGTTTCAGCTACACTAATTAAAAACCACTTGGATCTGAACCGGACATTCCAATCAAAATCTTACATTTTAATTTTTGCATGGGAATTTCAACTTTTTCTAGAAGACTTGATGCGAAATTTGGCAATATTCGGACTAAAATTATAAGTCCAGTGGAACTCCAGGGTTAGATCCAAAAGAGAAATTAAAAAAGAGAGATGAAAAGACAACGCAAAAAACATTACACGATTGAAGACAAGAAATTGTCACAACTGCAGCTAGTTCTGGACGACCATAAAAACTCATCAAAATGAAATGAATTAGAGAATTCTGTTTGAAAAGGCGCACCATTTTGTAAACTATTGCGCGAAGGCAGCTGGCTCACTTTCGATACGATCATGCGGACTCCAGACAGATACATAAGTTGACCATGGTAAGGCTGCAAATAAGTGCCAAACAGTTTGACTTGACCACCCTTATTGAAAGAATGGATTTGCCCATAACGTTTGACCTAAATGTAGTACGGCAGAAATTGGACCATGCTACTTTCTTTGCTTTCTTGACGGGGGGGGGGGCCGGCATTTGAAATGTTTCTGTGCTGCCCTAATGTGGGACACTTGTTTCAGGATAAAACAGATCAGCTAAATTCAATGCCAGAACATGGACGCCTAGTCTAGTAAATTATATTTTAAAAATCAACTTCAGTTGTTTTGGTTTGTTTGACCACCTGATTAAATTTAAAGAAGTTTTGACAGTATAAAAAAATCAACTCTTCTTTGTTTATGTATCTTCAAATCAAAGAATGATCTAGTCAGGTTTATATTGTGGCTAAATCAGTTCGCGGTCTTTGAATAATCCATTCAAACTTTATTAACTACGGTACAATCACACTTTGGTTTCAGTTTCAACATCGTACAATGCGGACGATATGCTAGTTCCTTTACAACAACAACACGACATAATCGTTCATCAACTTTGAGTGAAAACAAATGCCTTGTGCAAACATTACATCGTCCCCTTTTTCATAAATACTATTCAGCGATGGTCAGATATTTACCCGTCCGTTCCAAGGAGAGTTAGACGTCTTTAGGGGCTCATCATTCCCACGTGTCAAACTTTCTGTAGGAAAATTTATTTTTTTCCTGCACGGCGGAGTTCGGAAACCTCCAGATACATTTACTATGAATACAGTTTTTAGGGTTACCGACGGCATGACCCCGATGACATCCGGGAAACGGACATAAATAATTAGCGGTCGGCAAACCGAAGTTTAACCGAGCTGTAACGAATCTCACGGAAATGACCGAAGTTGACGACCTATTTATTCTGGTATTCCCCATTTCCCGATCGTTTGCCCACAATATCTTTCGATTATAAATTACGAAATAACGAAGTATTGGCCTTTGGCGACTTCAGTTTTTTTCCAAAATTTCAGTTTTTCCGTTCTAAAACACTCAGACTTCAGTTTTTTGGTGGCAAAATTGAGTTTTTACGGGAGTTTTAACACTGAATACCGGTGTCAAAACACGACGTGCATGAAACCCTGATGTGAATCTATTACGATAGACAATTTTATTGAAACAAAAAATTCATATATTCTGAATGGTTCACTGCTCCAATAACAACACAAAAATGTAAGTGGATAAAGGACTGATGCTTACATTTCACATTTTATATGGCTACATTTATGCTCCCTCACTACGTAGGACAGGTTTTACACTAGTAATTTTAAATACCAAATGGTAGATAATTTGCTGTCATTATGCACTACTTTAGTTTCATATTATTAGCACATTATCAAAGCAACTTACCTTGATGGAATGTTAATGTCTGATTAAATTACACATTTTCTCTACAAAAATTATATCTATATCATGAAAATGTTAAATGCTATGCACATGCATTATAAAGAGAGATTGTATTCTATTCTAAATTTTGCTGAAAAAAAAGAGATCCACTTCCTATATATGAGGCCAAAATCTGTAATTGACTAGCATATCAAAATTAGAAATAGACGTACAGTCCAACATGCACCAGCAAGGCTAACACTGCTAATACCAAGTGATTGCAAATCATTATGGTACCGTATATATTATGAAGCAGCTACATGCACCTAACTATCAACATATATTTTCAGTAACCATCTCTGTCTGTTTGCACCTAATGCCCAATTGGGGGCCAGGAAAATTTAAAGGCACCTAATGCCCAATTGGGAGCCAGGGAAATTAAAAGGCACCTAATGCCCAGTTGGGGGCCAGGGAAATTAAAAGGCACCTAATGCCCAATTGGGGGCCAGGGAATTAAAAGGCACCTAATGCCCAATTTGGGGCCAGGAAGGGGTCATGCGATTAGTTCAGAAGAGTGGGGGGTGGCAGAGGAGCGGGGCTTGGGAAGAGGGGGAGCAGTTATGGGGCGAGGGCACGGTTCTTCTACATATGTGAATCTATTACGATAGACAAATTTATTGAAACAAAAAAATCATTTATTCTGAATGGTTCAGTGCTCCAATAAAAACACCAAAATGTAAGTGGATAAAGGACTGATGCTTACATTTCACATTTTATATGGCTACATTTACGCTCCCTCACTACGTAGGACAGGTTTTACACTAGTAATTTTAAATACCAAATGGTAGATAATTGGCTGTCATTATGCACTACTTTAGTTTCATATTAGGGGTTCTATAATATATCGGGGTTCTATAATATATCGGGGTTAGATGCAGGGGCCCATGCAGAGTGTCATTAAAGGGTAGGGATGCCTAATTTAAGTATGCATGGCAGCTATGTTATAACACAAAGTGAGATAAAGGGTATGAGAATTACGACTGTGAAATAACAAATACCAGCAGGATATCATCAGTTTACTGGTTTGTTTCTCATGTGTAGATAATGTCAAACTTGATGATGATCTGGAATGAAAACAGCTAGCGATCTAATTTATTGCTCCTCAGAAAAACTGAATTACATGTATAAGTTTTTTGTTTTTTTTAGGTGTCCCTATATAAATTGGAATGAGAAAAAACTGCATATTCCCCAGTCACATGGGTGTATATTGCCAACTGAAACTGCATATTCCACCCAAAGGGAGATAATTACAACAGAGGTCACCTCGTTTTCCAACTCGCACTGCAAACTGATCACACAGCAGTTTGTCGAGCTGATTTTAGCTGCAGAATATAGTACAAATAATCATTCTCCTTTCTAATTGTAAGTAGAATCGTTCTCAAGAACATTATTCGGGTAACTAACAATTGTCATCAAACATGACAGTAATGAACTGGAATCTTGTGCATGATAAATTATGTTGTACACTGAAAACAACCAACCCTTGTAAAATAAAACATCCAACAATAGTTCGCTTGAGGGATAATAGATGAGCACAGAGTTAAGTTGGTAAATATAATAATGAAATTATTGTCTTAATTTAAGGGGAATATGCAGTTTGTTGCCCCTCATATGTACATATTGCCTGAGGCTTGGGTAATATACACATCCTTGGGGCAACAAAACTGCATATTCTCCTCAAAACAAGCTAATATTTTATATTATATTTATTACAGTGTCTCCCTATATAAATTGTAATGAGATGCATATTCCCCGGTCACGTGGGTGTATATTGCCTGCTGAAACTGCATATTCCCCCTCACCCCCCACCATGGAATATACACTAAAGGGAGATAATTACAACAGAGGTCGCCGCATTCTCTCGCTTGTGCTGCAAACAGCCGATCACGGAGCAGTTTGCAAAATTAAACATTGTTTTGCTCGAAAGATAATAGATTAGCACAGAGTTAAGTTGATAAATATAATAATCAAATTATTGCCTTGTTGTGAGGGGAATATGCAGTTTTTTTGCCCCTCGGCTGTGCATATTACCCTTGCCTGCGGCTCGGGCAATATACACATCCTCGGGGCAACAAAACTGCATATTCCCCTCAAAACAAGTCAATATTTGCTTATTGTCCTATTGTTGCTTATTCATTTGTACTTCAATTTTTCATATAGAGAGATACTATTCATGCAAAGATGTCCAACAAAGATGAACTGATTACAACATAATTATGAACTACACCAATACATCCCAAATCAAGGTCTCTATTATCAGATGACTTGACAATCTCCATGCAGCAGTGATAATGTATATCACCTTGGCAACACGTCACCATTATTTGACTTACAACAACAACAACGGAAGTAGTCTCTCACAAAGATTGCCATAATTTGACATTGTACATATGTGTATAATGTAGCAAATTAAATTGCTAATCAGTGCCTAATGCGTCTATACAATGGGTCTATACAATGCCTAGTGGGTCTCTACAATGCCTGTTGGGGCTATACAATGCCTATTGGGGCTATGCAAGGCCTAGTGGGGCTGTGCAATGCATAATGTGACTAATCTGAGATGCGTTGTGGAGCTACTCTATACCTGTTTGGGCTACACTACTTGTAGCTATACCTGGTGGGGCTTATTCAGAAGCCTATTTATACTACCATATCTTGAGAACGACTATGACTTGACATCCAAAATATTATCCTAATATACCTGAGAGAATAAAGTACATGTATACATGTGTGTTGTGCATGTCATGCAGGTCCAGCTTCATTGCCTATATTCAGCAATACAATGACGTTGAAGATAAATCCTGATAAGTATAGCTTTATATACATAGTGTGTACATACTGAAACATCCTTGACCTTCTGCCTTTCAAATGAGATCAATATTGGACAACATAAATAATGGAATTTGTTGCTTCCTGGCTTGGTGCTCTGTAGTAAGAGGATAGATCAAGGACTGCTTTGCCTGATGTCAGGATAATGTGACTGGGTGGATTATCAAATCTGCTACGGTGCGGCAGCACTATAAAAAGGCAGCATTGGGACATCTTTGCTACAAATATACGCCATCATTAAATGAATGTGTTGAGACCGTAGGAAAGGAATTGTGTGTAGAAGATACATCTACAATGGAGTACCAGTACCAGTAACTTTAACACTTTCACAATCCCTGTTTAAAAATATACACCAAGCCTACATAAAGCCAAACACAGGGGTATGTCGGTGAAATGGTTAAGGACCAAAACATATTGGAATTAAGAGGATCCCATTAACTTGATCATGGGATGAAATCCCATACATTTGTGTGGGATGGATGATCCCAGCACGTTATCCTGCATTGATTTTGCAGAGTATGATATGGGAAAATGGGTTCACTTTATTGTTCAGTTACTCAGTTATTGTTTTGTTGTATTTTCTGCAGCATGGATGGGTTTCCAGGATGGATGACCAAAGCTCGAAGTGAACACTCTGACAGGTAAGATTTTTGTACATTTCTTGTGTGGTGTAAAATGCATATGTTATGGTGATGTTTTCCATGTAAACCGGCATTTAATGGTGAATTGCTGGACTGGCATATAATGGAGAATCAGAATTGATGGACACGCGTTTAATGGAGAATCAAAATTGATGGACAGACATTTAATGGAGAATCAGAATTGATGGACACTCGTTTGATGGAGAATCTGAATTGCTGGACTGGCATCTAATGGAGAATCAGAACTGATGGACACGCGTTTGATGGAGAATCAGAATTGATGGACAGGCATTTAATGGAGAATCAGAATTGATGGACACGCATTTGATGGAGAATCAGAATTGATGGACAGGCATTTAATGGAGAATCAGAATTGATGGACAGGCATTTAATGGAGAATCAGAATTGATGGACAGCCATTCAATGGAGAACCAGAATTGATGGGCAGGTGTTTAATTGAGAACAGAATTGATGGACAGGCATTTAATGGAGAATAGAAATTGATGGACAGGCATTTAACGGAGAATCAGAATTAATGGACAGGCGTTCAATGGAGAATCAGAATTGCCGGAATAGCATTTTATTAAATGGAGTTGTAGGGTACCCAAATGATGATAGATGAAGAGACTGGTGCCCAAGTGATGATACAGGGTTCCCGCTGTCGTGGCAAATCGTGGAAAGTCATGAAATTTGATAATTGATTTTCCAGGCCTTGAAAGTCATGGAATTTTGTGTCTGGTTATCGAATTTTGTGAGAAGTCCTGGATAAATTAAATGGAACTTGAGAATGTCGGGCAGGTCAATATTTCTCTTGATTTTTTTTTACCGAAAAGGTGATTTTCCTGGACCAGCGAATGTTCTATTTGTCTAATGTCGCATGCGGTCTACGAATGCAATCAAGTGTGCATCAGGGGAGGTAACTATTGTCTTGGAATTCTCTTAAACTTCTAGGGTGCATTTGGGAGAAAATGGCTGTTCTCAAATCGCATCAGTGTAAAAAGAAATGCCATGAAAATGTTCTTCTCAGTCATCATGGCTGTGCAATGCAAAGTATCAACGATGGATCAAACGTGGTAAAAATCCTGGCGAGGCCAGCTGTGAAGTTTGCAAAAAAAACATTTTGAGACCTGGGTAAGATATCATGTCAACGAAGAACAACATACTATTATTGAAATTTTGAATCAAAATTATAGATTTATTTTGCATTATAGATTCAACAGCTTTAAATTTTTTATCAGCACCAAGCCAAGTTTGCCTATTCAAGAGGTCACGTTATCTGGTCTCCATTTGTAACTCAATTACTTCACTCAGCAGCTGGGTTCCATTTCCCGGATCTGTTAAGAGTAACTCATGTGGCCCTGTCCAATGCAGCATAATGAGTTTCCAGCCTGTTCCAGTATCTAGGATAGTGGTTGTCCAGTCTGTTTTAGTACCTAGGATAAAGGTTCATGTCTAAGATAATAGGTATCAAGCCTGTTTTGATATCTAGGACAATGAGCATCAATCCTGCTTCAGTAGGCCTATCTATGATAACGATGGTTCAGTCTGTTTCAGTATCTAGGATAATGGTTGTTCAGTCTGTTTTAGGTTCTAGGATAATGAAGGTCAAACCTGTTTCAGTATCTAGTTAAATGGCTGTTCAATCTGTTTCCGTATGTAGGATAGTGTAGCGTTCATGTCTCAAGTGACCGATACATAGCCTGTTCGATATCTAGGGTAATTAGCTTCAAGCCTGTTTCAGTATCTAGGATGATGATGTTCAGTCTGTTTCAGTATGTAGGATACCGTAGTGCTCATGTCTCTGGTGATCCGTATATAGCTGTTAGATATCCAATTTCTTTGATAGGCATTTAGAAGTCGGCATATTTAACACAAGGCTATTCTGTGGATTACAACTTCTTTATTGCTGTGGAGCTGACATTTCGTTGGAGATACTTTCAACTTGTTCAAAGCTACATGTAATCCATAGAATAACCTTGAGTTAGATATCTAGGATAATGAATGAAGGTCAAGGCTGTTTCTGTATCGAGGATAATGGTTGTTCAGTTTGTTTCAGTATTAGGATAGCATAGTGACCATATCTCTAGTGACTTGTATATAGCCTGTTCGATATCTTGGATAATGAAGGTCAAGACTTTCTCATTATCTAGGATATTGAAGGATAGTTCAGTCTGTTTCAGTATGTAGGATAGCGTACATAGCGTTCATGTCTCCGGTGACGGGATATACATGTATAACCTGTTCGATATCTAGGTTAATGAAGGTCAAGGATGTTTCGTTATCTACGATAATCAGTGTCAAGCCTGTTTTGGGAGCTAATATGATGATTCAAAGTTTTTGAGATTATAATATAGATCAGAATAAACATGTATTGTGGGAGTGGAAGTTCAGTCAGTATTTGAGCTCTATGGCAATTCTTAGCAACGTATCATACGGTACCTTGCTAATGTAGCTCTCTATAGCCATATTCATTGTAATGGTTGTCCACCCTCCTTCCTCTACTCCCTGCTCTCAGGCAATTCTCGGGTAATCCGTCATCCCTCATTCAACTAATCATGCCATAAAATAATGTGCGTGTAATCACACAGTCTTAAATTGGTCTCTGTGGGTAGCTGGCAATATGTCACCATGGGTGGAACAATAACTCATTGATGTAGTTTAATCTATGATAGGTACATAAGATAGGTAAGAAGTAATATTTGATGAAAGCAGAAATGATCAGATTTGTTGTATTAGGGTTTGGCTGGTTGAATCTACATGTATATTTTCTTGAAC
Source organism: Hanleya hanleyi (assembly GCA_036873755.1). Lineage (NCBI taxonomy): Eukaryota > Metazoa > Mollusca > Polyplacophora > Lepidopleurida > Hanleyidae > Hanleya > Hanleya hanleyi. The sequence goes on along the minus strand of JAVTVY010009330.1, from coordinate 15,097 downwards.
TGTCTAACATACATGCACATAGTATGATGGGTTCTATCGTGCAAACATGTCGTGCTACCTTTGCCCCAAATGCACACTCCCTTGTATCAATGCCACATAGACATTGATATAATCCTCCATTATTTATAAATGCTGCTCTTCAATATCTTATCTCATCGATATTTTTGATTCATATATTTCTTTCTTGTAGCCTATTTTACATCACTAGCTTATTTCATGTATTGATTTTCTACCTCTGTGTCATATGTTACCATGGTGATAGATACAGACTTGTTCACATAATCAATGCCTTTTTGTTCTGCCAGTTTTCATATGAAAAAAAAAAAATAAAAAATTTACAAGTTATTTCAACCCAAACCACAACCATTTCTACATTTCCTTACTGTAACCATGGGAACATGATCCTTTTATCAGATTGACAGTTCAGTGGTGACTTTTAATCACATATTCATCTACATGTATGCTTAATCATCAAATTATTTTCTTAAAGGTGTTGTCTTTATGTTGTTGTACTTTCAACCTGTGTTTTGCCAGACACTTTCACTATTTACTTTCTCAGGGGATAGCCTATTAATCACTTTGCATGATGAACTAGTTAATGTTACTTTGTTATTTATTCATTATTCTCTTGAGAGGTAATTTCAATCGAAAACATGCATGTCTATTGGAATATCTCTGGATATGTCTTTACCCCTCATTCCCTTGTTTCGTGACAACAAGATATAATAATACTGTCAGCAGCTCTATATTCATTCTCTCTTCAATTATTTCTGTGAATTTAACAGCAATGTAGACGAGTTACCAAGGTTGCCTTCATCCATGGGGAGATAACCCAATGGGTCATATTTCTGTCACAGCAAGGGAGACAATCCATCTCTGTCAGATTTTGAAACTTTTCTCAACAACATGTGATTTTGTGATGTCTGTTTCATCCTTCTCCATTTTCATAACTCTTAAGAGAAATTGCGCTTTATAAACATGAAAATGTGTTGAAAGCTTGAGAAAAATTATAACAATACAGACAAATATGAACTTGTTTCTCAGGGCAATGCTATTTTCTTCTGAGTAGAGCAGACATTTGTTCCAAAGCTGGACTGGGTAGAATGTTGAGAGTACTTGATATACAGAACACAAAGGTTGATAGTGGAGGAATGGTGTTAATATTGTTCACCAATGTTATTATCAAGTGGCTAAGGGAACTGTTTATTATCCCTGTACTGGGATAGAGTGTAGACCTGCTGGAGAAAGTGCTACAACAATAAACCCTGTAAAGTGTTACCATGTTCTGGGTAACCATCTCCCTATGATTACTGCTCAATCTGCTGGGGCATACACACATGTATTGTTAATGATGTAGAGATGTTCATACCTCTACTCCATATATCTTCTTCTTATTCTCTCCTATATACATGGTCAGCTAACTCCTTTATACATGGTCAGCTAACTCCTTTATACATGGTCAGCTAACTCCTTTATACATGGTCAGCTAACTCCTTTATACATGGTCAGCTAACTCCTTTATACATGGTCAGCTAACTCCTTCATGTCCTTCCCTGCCATGTTCCTATGATACCCGGAACAGGCTACAGATTATAAACCTGGTTTCATTGTATCATCTTCTGGATTTAATTAGAAATATTTGGATTTGATCAACATAATGGTTGACAGAATTATTTGTTGGTTTGTACCTGTCTTTATAGAATGTAGATGGAAACTTTGTGATACATGTAATAACTACAGCATTACTTAAATCTGGGATATAATCTCTGACATCCCAGCTTACATGTACACATACATATAAGCTGATGCAGGAGTGGTGTCCAAGGCCATTGTCACTTGATTAGTTGTTCAGCATGATCAGCCCTCATCTATATTTTGAGGGCAAATAATTAAAATAGATGAGGGAATCCCTCATCTATTTCAATTATTTGCCTTTCATGAGTAAAACTTACTCATTTTCTTTATATTCATATACAATTGGTTTGCAATTTAATAATTAATAATCAATAATTATGGCATCTAGCATGTGTATTTAAAAAATCAAGGTCCTGCTAAACAACCAATCAAGTGACAATGGCCCAATGTCTTTCTGGTACTATTTTGAAATTGGTAACTTAACAATTATAACCTGAAAGAGATAGAAAGTAGACATCCTATTTTTAAAAGGAAATATAGTAAGATTTGGAATACTAGTTTCATGGTCTCAATATCTGAACAAAGATTTATTGGTATCGAGGTTATCATTTTCAGGGTGATTTTTCCCCCAAACTGTGTAGTGAATTGACAAGATTATAAAACAAGGTATCAAACTCAAACTAAGTATTAACGTTTGATCATTCTGACTTCACTCCCAATACATTTACAGTGTCCTGGCTTCCATGTTCATGCTGAACGCCATATTTTTTACTTCACAAATATTTTATTCATTTGTATAGTAACCCTTAGTCATTTAATATACATTGTAGTCTTACTTGAATGAAGGTCAGAAATTATCAGTGTTTTTAGATATATTAAGATTTGATTAGGTGAGGGCTTAATTCTATTTTCATTTGATCACGATCTGTTGTACTAGTGCCAACGACTCATGGTCTAAAACAAGAGTATCATTTACTATTATGGTAATATCCTACGTGGTGGTCATACAAGATTTATGTATTTCCATAGATTGCATTCATATGTTGGAAACAATACATATTTTAATACAAGAAGAAGATAATTTTTGAATAAATTAATTGGTTGATTGGCTAATTGATATAATTGAACATTTTAGCCTGCTTGATGTCTGACATTCTTTGTGTGATATGCTAATCTGCGTGGTTAACAAACGTAATGATTTAATCACCTAACCAGTCAGGAGTATAAATGTCTTTGTGTTAGAGTTGTGTAACGGAAGTGTGACAGTACTATTCAATGGACAGTTACAATGTATTATCTGTGAGGTTTCAATTATTTTTAATGATGAATTCAGTAGGTCACGTTTTTACTTTTCTGAGGAAATAATGTCAAATGTACATCACACAATAGACAGTGTTTGTGAGCAAACTCTCATGTGAGGGCGTTCACGTTTTATCAAGACAATCAGATTTAAAATGAGAAAACTTTGACAATTCAATTCAACAGTACATGTTGATGTTCTGAGCAAAACTGGAGTACAAACTAGCTAGTAATTTATTGCTCGAATGTGTCACTTCTCACTCCCCAATAATTCTTAACCATCAACAGGCTACAGTGTATTATTCTGTACAACGCCAAGCCAAGAACTTTTCAGGACCTTGAAATGGATCTCTCTGATGAAATAGTATTATTAATAATAATATCAGTTAAGGGGTATTATTAATAATAATATCACAATGAATTATCACATTTTGGAATTGAAAACAAAATGATGAAAATAAGCTTTTTAAAGTTGTATTTGTAGTTATGAATCTCACAGATGATAGCACTACAGTAAACCACCTAATAAATCTATCAACCTATTCAAGTTAATTCAGTCTCCCCCAATTATGTAAACAAAATTCAATCACCTTTCAAAATCGTTAAAATTACTAAGGAATACTGTATTACCTGTGTGATTTTGGAACCATTTTGGTAGCTTCCTGTCCTGATTGTATCGTGTAAAATGTCACTTCCTGTGATTCTAATATTACTAGAGGGTTTACCATACTCAGTTACGGGGTTTGTTTGTCTGGACTTTGTAACTGTGCTTACGATGTCTTCAGCATGGAAACTGTAATTATACAGGTGTCTCACAGATGAGCTGAAAGACATGCACAGGAAGAATTTGATCTCAACCATTGTGTGGAATATGTCCTTTGTACTGGTGGAAAGGCCATGTGCTGGCTTGAAAAAAAATCTTTCAGGGGGAATAACTCTAAAAGACATTGTTCAAAGTTCTTGAAAGCCCAGTCCCCCCAAAAATAAACTGATTGCAAGGTCATGTAATAAAAGTGAATTTTAATCAAGAAATAATGCACACATGTACTCCACAAGTAGCGTGCACTTTTATCTTGCTTAAAATGCTTACTGTATAGAGCAATCACTTGAGTATTCTACATGAAATCACACAATAATAAGCAGGATTACGACTGTTTAATATTTTAATACACCAAATTGTTGTAATTGTAAGTTTTTATCAACTTTCATTGTGCATTTAACAGTAGTAATTGATAACAATAGTGACAATTATTAAGGTATCTATTTTCAGTATCTTCTGAAGTATATATGTACTAAGAGTAAATCATTTTGGTGACATGAACTTATGATGATTCATAGTGGTAAAGTTTTGTTTTGTGTGTATGTGAACAACAGTTATTGTCTATGTTGTGACATATTAGAATCCTCTACAATAGAGCTGTGGTATGTGATCCATTTCCTGTCCTGTTAATTGGGAGTTCTGTTTGCAGAGTTGAGTCAGTCAGTTTTAAAACAGTCATTTGGTTATGGCTTAGTGATATTGACCTGATTAGTCCTATTTTCTGTATAGTCATAACTGTAACTACATATGGGTTATCAATTTGAGAAAAATATCATTTACAATTGATAAATATTAAAATTTAAAATAGTAGGCCAAAAATGATATACATTTTGAGCTCATTGAGTATTAAAATTGTATGATAATTGGTCAGCCGTACCAGATGAAAAAACATTCTCATTCCTAACTTAGTGAGTTAGACCTTTCTGGAATTAAATGAGCTAAATTATGTATGTTTTGAAGTGAATTTTTATCCATGCCAAACCCCTAGGCTATGATTATGATTTTAATGTTGCAGATTTCTTGTATTTATATCATTTGGAGAAGATTTTCCATTCAATCACTGATTGAGCAAGGCCTTCATTCACAGGAAGAAAAGCAAAGTGGGCTGTAAAAATTTGATGGCGCTTTTTGTCTGTCTTTTAGAGAACAATAAATATGACGTAAAGTTGACAGGATTAATTCATAGTGACTTGAAACCGTATCGAATTAACAATTTGGTTTTCGTTTCGCAATTAAGGCAGAGAGTAGAAAATTATAGAGAAGGGACAAATTAGGACAAAACTCTACCTGCCTCATAAATGGATTATGCTTGTTAATGTCTCGCCAATTGGATAAATTGATTTTATTGAGCATCACAAACAAAAGATTTGACATTTAATTCATCTGATGTCAATGGCTGGTTTAACAGACTCCAATTTACCTGGGCTCGGGTTCCCTACCTTTGTCCAGATCTAGCATCCCCCATGCCTTTATAGTGTCGCTTCCCGATTTTCATTTCCTTTTGATAAACATTTGTACTGTTGATGAGTTATACCATGAGCATTATGTTCTTTTTATTTGACTGGTCAAATTATGAAGTCATTTGGATAACATACATGTGTATGGCCTTTCAAAGCTCTGTCATGAAAGGTTTTTCCATCAGCCCATTAGTAATATCTAGGCAGCCATGGCATGCATCTGTGATTTCCAACATTTTTATTCTATTTTCCCCTGTACTATTTTGGTAGAATACCGTGTCTGGAATAGTTAAAAAAAACTATCATTACCAAATGGTGTTCATATGAATACACAAATTTCTTCAAAATGTACAGTATCTACAAGTAAATACCCTCTAGTCCAAACATTTATTCTCAGAAGCATAATGCAAAATCCTTTAGTTAAAAAGATCTTTTCCAAAGGTAGAGTGGTTAATTGTAGCAATCATTTTAATCATTGAGGCTTGAGGTGTGTTTTTTTCATTGTGTAGATTTCAGTTCTTGCGTATTTTAGTACTACCCAACTAGTTTTCTCCCATAAAAAGAAACTTGTTCCATTAGGAAGTGAATGTACATGTGGGCACTATTAGAACGTACTGTATAGAGACATTCTACCTTCAAACTGGTCTAAGTACCGGTCGCTGTATGTAAATAGTTCTCGAGTAGATGCTGTCATAGTTATATATCTATAGGCCATATAATCTCTACAGAAACTACCTCAACCACACCCATACATAACAAATACCAGCTTAAGTAGATGCCCATCAAATGTACTGGCACAGGTATGAGCTATAACACTGCTGTCAGGTGAAAATATGTAGGTTTGTAAAATTCCATATTCCTCCTCCAGCTGACTCGGTGTTATCTCATAGATTATATCGAACAAAAGCTGTAGTTCTCCGCATGGTTAGGCAAATTTTCTCAAATAACTAAATCTTTAATAAAAAGTTTAGTAAATTTTATCCAATTAAATTTTATGAAATCCAAATGATTTATTTTTGATGCAACTGAGCTGATCTAGCATTTTGCCCGTACCCATGAATGTGAATGGGCAGCGGTTTAGAAGAAATTTTGCACTGGCATTTCAAACAGTGATAAAAAAAAAGTTGATAAAAATGATGGGTTGCAGTCAAAATAACCTGCTGGTAACAGTAATTCTGCATAATAATACATGTTCAATTGGTGTATTGCCACATTCTTTTTAACATAACACTGTAAAACTGATTGACTTGTTGTAAAATGCATCTTCTGAACAAGAATGTAAACAAGAAGGTAAATATCTCCATGGAGAAAAATTCAAATTTATCTGTACGTACATGTACATTACACTGTCAAAAAATTAAGGAACTTGGGTAACAAATTTTGGAAGGAGAAAAAGAACGTCGATTCCAAAGTCGTTCGCCAGCTAAAGCTGAGGTAGTCCCACAATCATAAGCCATAAATTGTTTGCTGATGTTAATTCAGTTTAAAAACTGCCATATTATTGCAGCTTTATTAGGCATCTCAGATTGCATACCTCATGCCATCACATACACTCTCGATTGCATTGGGGTGAAACATGTATGGCACACAGCTTGTGTGCACATGGGCTGGGCTGTTGGCCAATCAACATCATCCATTACAATGTGGAGTGGTCTTCAGTCAGAGATGTCACAGTTAACAGAACATGGTATTTTGTGCTCTTTTCAAGTAGCTGAGCAGCTAACTTGTTCCTTCTTTTAAATACATTTTTCATCTCAATCATATGATACACACTTCCTGTGTCAATTCAAATCACGGCTGTGTTTTTCAGTCCAATTCAGTGTGTTACACAGACAGTTGATTGTCTCGGACAATGAGAGAATGTATAACAAAGGCCATATACATGTATTACTTGCTGAAAGAGTGAGTGGACCTAATTCAGGCCATCCACAATAATATTTTTGTTTCCAGTAACCAACTTTAGAAAATTTGGCTAGGCAGGAATTTTAATTTTTTTATTTCTTTTATTTCTTTTTTTTTTTTAGTGGATTTTTTTACCTTTTTGTATAGTATTTTTGAGTACTACTGAAAAACATAGAAATAAAAAAAATTGTCGACCCAAACCGTTTGCTTTTTACTGCAAAATATATGGGTAGGTAGGGTTACTGGAAACAGAAATATTATTGTGAATGGCCTCAGGAGCAGAAACTGGCTATGTTTTCAGGAGCATACAGTTTAAAGCTGATATGCTTGGATTCATTTCAGAAATTAAAACCGATTAGATTTCTTTGCATGTGTTTAATTGGGTATGCTGATGTCAATGTGTGAGTATGCTAATGGTTTCTAGACTATCTAAACAGAAGACTGGTACCAAAATAATTACACAACGTACCCCTCCGGCATATATGTTTCTTTGAAAATATTTAAGGTAGGATATTCAAGCCTCAAGGTTTGAAGATGTACTTTCAGATTTCTGTTGAAAGAATACAGAACACAATTTGTTGTCATTTAAACTCTCAGAGGAAACACCTGCATTACTTCAAACCTATGAAAAAACAAATTTTGAAAGTCAACCACTTCCTTAAATTATAAAATTTGTAAATGAGAAAGGATTCATGACAGGATAAAACAGAGGCTCCGTCATGCCAGAGATGTCCTTTTGATGCCCTGTTGTGAATTTCGGCACCCTTAATTTAATTTCTGCCTAACACTCTGTTTAATGAATATAACAACATTGTGTTACTGATAGCAATAACTGGGGCCGTACTGATACAATAACTAGGTCCATACTGATAGCAATAACTGGGCGGTACTGATAACAATAACTGGGGCCGTACAGGAATTCTTTCTTTTTTTATCGTTGAATTTAATTATATTTATCAACATGTAGACCAGACTTTACTGTAGTAGTGGCTTTTGTATTGTTGTGACATGAGTAACCCATAATGGTTCAATAACCTCTTCATGGACTCTTTCCGATTATGGTTCAATGACATCATCATGGACTCTTTCAGATAATGGTTCAATGACATCATCATGGACTCTTTCAGATAATGGTTCAATTACATCATCATGGACTCTTTCCGATTATGGTTCAATGACATCATCATGGACTCTTTCAGATAATGGTTCAATGACATCATCATGGACTCTTTCAGATAATGGTTCAACGACATCATCATGGACTCTTTCAGATAATGGTTCAATAACCTCTTCATGGACTCTTTCCGATTATGGTTCAATGACATCATCATGGACTCTTTCAGATAATGGTTCAATGACATCATCATGGACTCTTTCAGATAATGGTTCAATGACATCATCATGGACTCTTTCAGATAATGGTTCAATTACATCATCATGGACTCTTCCAGATAGTGGTTCAATGACATCATCATCATGGACTCTTTCAGATAATGGTTCAAATTACATCATCATGGACTCTTTCAGATAATGGTTCAATGACATCATCATGGACTCTTTCAGATAATGGTTCAATGACATCATCATGGACTCTTTCAGATAATGGTTCAATTACATCATCATGGACTCTTTCAGATAATGGTTCAATTACATCATCATGGACTCTTCCAGATAGTGGTTCAATGACATCATCATCATGGACTCTTTCAGATAATGGTTCAATGATACGATTTACGTATTGCTCAATAACTTTTTAATAACTTTAATAACATTTTCTATTTCCAATGTCAAGGGATCTTGCCTCAAGATCTCGGTTGGGATTATTTTTTATGCCTATGTGCCTACACATGGCGCTAGCTGAGGGCCAAGGTAAAATTGCATTTCCGGACAGTAACTGTTGGACCTTAACGGATTCTTTTAAATTTGGGTACCTACCCTCAAGGCATCTTATGGGGCCATGTTAATGATTTTTTTACGTTTTTACTTTCTTCGCAGATAATGAATGTTTCCTTTACTAAAGATGCAAAAGGCATGCCTCCAATCGTATTCGATCGACTGTATTTAGTTTCTTCAATATTTGGCATATGCATTCCTTGTGACAAGATGTTGATTGGTATTGCGTTTCAGAAAGATCTGCCTGTAGGTGGCGCCACTAGGGTTCTTTCCGTTCTTTTGTGCTGCAAGCAATAACTTTGAAACGCTTTGAACTGTTGCTCGAAATTTGGTTTCCGGGCAATAATTTGAGAACTGCTCATCAAATTCTTCCCAAATTAGGCATGCATATACATTGTACCTTGCCATGAGATGTTGCTTGGGATTGCGTTATCCACTTCTGCTCAGAAAGTGACACCACCTGATGACAAAATCTGAAATTTGTTTTTGGCCAATAACTAGAGAACTGCATGCTCATTGGATTCTTCTCAAATTTAGCATGCATGTATCATGCCAGGAGATGTTGCATGGGATTGCCTTTCACTCACTTGCACTTACAGGTGGCGCCACCTGGTGGCGAAATACCAGATTTGTTTCCGGCTCGTCAGATTCTTCTTAAATCTGGTATGAATATATCATGACATATGATGTCGCTTGGGATTGTGTTTCGCCCATTTGTGCTTACAGGTAGCACCACCTCGTGTCAAATCTTTCGCTCGTCAGATTTTTCTCCAATTTGGTATGCAGATACCATGCCATTATATGTCGCTTGGGATTGTATTTCACCTGCTTCTGCATACTGGTGGCGACACCTGGTGAAAAAATACCTTTCTGGCAATAATTTGACAACTGCTCATCGGATGCCATAAGATGTCACTTGTGATTGTGTTTCGCACACTTGTGCATACAAATCTAAATTTGGTTTCCGGGCAATAACCCCTTTTCAGATTCTTCTCAAAGTTCGTATGCTGATACACCATGTCATGAGATGATCCTTGGGATTGCATTTCGCCCACTTGCACATACAGGTGGCGACATCTGGTGGCAAATTTAAAATTTGGTTTCCAGACAACAGGTTTAGGATGTATTCAGCTTCTCGTCAAATTTGATTTGCAGATAATATGCCTTGAGATGTCACTTGGGGTCGCTTCTCGGTTACATAATTTCCATACTTCACTGCATGGAAATTATATTACAGAAGCAAAAAAACGTTCAGCCAACCATTCTGAGTTGATTTCAAAACTTGGGAAGGCAGAAAGACCCTTCCGCATCCAACGCCTATGAAGTAGCAGTTGTCTAAAAAATATTGCTGCCATTTCGGCGGGGGACTTAGCATCCTCTGGCTGCTTGTTATGACTGGAGGGAGGACTACTAGAAGCAAAGAAGAAATTATTCAAACGGAGACTAGAAGAGAGAAGATCCCACTTCTCAACACCAGCAGCTCAATTAGCGATGATGATTCCGATTGCAGTTAAACTACGCAACATAGCGACCTAGAGGAACATTATCTTGCCAGTCACGCGCTCAACTGCCATCGTTCACCGGGACAGAGAAATAGGAATTATGACTCAACAGATTCAAATAGAAGCGTCTAGTCCGTCATTCAATATTTCTGCGTGCATAATCCGAAGACCTAATTCATGTATTAAGCGAACTTACGAAACGTAACGCCATAGATCTTGCACGCTATGCTCGTAGTTTGCTATCAGTATGCGATATGTCTCGCCAGATTAGAGAAACTTTCAGTGGAGGCGCTATATAGTATAGCCCGTTTTTTTGCAATAGTGCTTGGATTAAAAATAACATTGATTAGAATCGTCACATTTAACACAGGATCTAATAAATGCTACTGGGTGAGATACGTATACGCCACATAAAGGTAGCACTGGAATATATTACTGTCCAGAAAGGACAGTTTACGATGTCGAAATTGTTATCATCTCTTTTGTCGTAAGGTCGACGAGAGAGAAGGCCCGCTTCAGTTAGGGCTATTTGTAGTTTCCTTCCAATCTGGTGAAGATGAATATATACCCTTCACTACGTCATTTATATAGCTGTTATCCACAGCTAGAAGATCGTCTGTGTAACGTTTGGTGAATGAAAAGATCGGTTTTTGAAAGAGTCTGCATATAGTCGTATTCATAATAGAACGGAGATTTGGTTTAATGCCATACTCAAGGTTATTTTACTCATATGGTGACAACCAGTTTGAATCGAGGAGGAAGTCAGAGTATCTAGAGAGAACCACCACCCACCGGCAAGTAACTGGCAAACTTTCACACATATTCACAGCGTATTCATAAGAGAACAGATATAGGTCAGAAAGGGTGCACAATTAGTACCCATTAATGCACAAATAGTACCCTCTATGCTGTTGATATACGGTGTTGCCAAATTTTACATAGATATTATTAATGAGAAATTCAAGCAACTGTTTTAACCAAGAAACATCCCATGAATGATATCTCTTGTATGTAGCAGAGCTAAAGAATGTTTTATGGCTTCTGAAATTGATATATCGGCGATCAGTTCTCTTGAACACCGATATTATAACAAAAACTAGGACGGTCAATCAGGTCCTGATGAGGGTTTTCATAGTATAGAGAGTCGAAAATCCGATATGGATACATGTCTGTACGGTATGTGTTCTTTCACATGTTTCATTATCCACATACATTCAACGCCGGAGATTTAGAAATAACGCAATACCTTTTCCAAAATGCTTTTATCTCCTCGTCATCAGGGCTGAAAGAAGCTTGGTGGTGCGACTACGAAAACCGACCATGAATTCTATTGTGATTTATTCAGCTTGAGGAGCCCGGTACGCTATGAGTGGTTGAAAGACAAATACCTCTTTCATTGAGAAACATTTTTTGGTTATTAAATAAATTTTCCAGAATGGCTGTAGTTTGAGATTAAGTAGACGCATTCGATAATAGTATGCGTATAATCAATTCCTTAACCAGCACCTGAGAATAGTAATATTTACATATGGATATTATTTTGTTTTGACCTTTGTCTACTATGACGAATTCAGTCTGATTTGCTAGAACTTTTTGCGAACTTAAGATTCTCAGTACTTCTCTTTCTTGAGGAAGGGCACTTCTGTCAATATGGTGGATTGTTTCAACGACCTTGTTCTTGGTGAGGTCCAACCAATCAGCGAGTACAGTAGGTTAAACTTTTCCTCGCTTTGTTCACTCAGTAACATACTCTTCCACTCAGAATTATCTTCCGATCGACCTACCGGTTTATTCTTAGGTTTTCGTCACTCACAATATGTTTGCATGCTATATATAAAGGTTCGACGATTCACAATCACAACTACAGCCTCTAAACGTGTATGCGTTCCAGTCAAACTCCTCGACAGTATTAGAATAATTAAATATTTTGATGGCTATAGATTTAGTATACTTATATGAAATGAAAGTTCTGTGAACTTGGAAGAGTCCTTCATGCAAGTAATTGAGTTTCAAAAAAAGTCGGACTTGAGATGTTTCGGTTAGGTTCACTGGGCGATACACGCGAAAATACGCTATATCTTCATGAACGTGTAATTGTGGGTGATATTATATTTCCTGAAGACACAGCTCGTTGTATATCTCTGGTTCTTAGATTTAAACACTCAGAGATAACGCACACAGAACTGTACGTAAGCTATGTTTAAGCTATTGGTTAAACCCACTAATTTTATCGTGAATTAACACACTTTTAAACTTTCTCCAACCTTGGCTGCGATGTTTCCGTCAGTGGATTTAAATAGCTGGGTTATATTGGATATATTCGAATGGCGGTTTGTAACATTGCCGAACCCTTTGACATTTTCATTGAAACCATACGGATCCAAGCTCGAGCATCCAGAACAGTGCCCACTCTCAGATTATTCTCTCAAATCCAAAGGAGGAATCCTTGGTAGATGGGTAGACGATATCTATGATCAGAATACTAAAGTTGTCCCATCCATGTTTGGAGCCAGAACAATGGTTATTTATAAGCAATTGCTTCTTCCTCACGGATTTCCTGTGTCCATTCACCCTCAGACGGTGTCTTTGCGTTGTCTTGCCAACATACTATTGACCGCACTTCTCACGATAAGCTAAATAAAAACAGGTTGTAGTACAACTGACCTCAGGCTGCACGTAAACTCTGCCAAAGACCAGAATTTTCTCGATTTTTTTTCCGCCTTCGTTGCAACGATTAATGGAAAGCCGCTGGTACCAGTGGCAAGTATGGTATTTGTTCTATACACCTACAAATTTTATTTCGATTTACTGCTCGATAACATGCCTCGCCGGGGGACTATTTGCGGGGCCTAGGCACTGCTTTCAGCAGGCAGAGAAAACAGCAAAATGAGGACCTCATGTGTAGAGGCGCGCACAGCTTGAAAATTTTACGGATATTGTTCGACAAGAAGTTTGTCACCTTGTAGCACTTGAAATAAACTACCTTTTGTCGAAAGCTGAAAGTCTAAATTCAATTAGGGAATCAGCGAGGTACAATTTTATTAATACTACCGAACGTGTAAATCATTTAGGAGTCTGATGCCAACTAAGATCAGCGTACGAATTTACAGTTACCAGTTAACGTGAAACTAAATGAAGATGACTTTCATTTCAAGCAGGAGATGTTTTTATGTCTAGTTATCCAAACCAGTTTCGGGTAATTACGATTCTCCTGAATTGGAACACAGGTTTCGACGGATAGAAACCCTGATCTGGATTTGCTTTTAGCTACATAACAGAGGAATGAAGAGAAGATTACGCTGCCAAACTGAAACGGTTATATGGCAAGGCGTATGCTAACAGGGATCACACCACCAGACGTGAACAGTTACTTAGAAGATTCTCAGATGGACATAGATGAGGGGGTGTACGAAGTTGTTAATATCGCGACAACCGTAGAAGTGGTGTTAGTTCGAAGAATCCCACCCGCTCTGTGAAGTATGGGATTGACGTACACGAAATTATGGACGATGTCGGAGTACATTTAGATGCAGGGGCCAAACAAACATCGCCTGTTGAATTCGGAAACCCAAATGCCAAGAATGGTGAAAACAACAAGTTTACTGCTGCTAGTAAAGAGGAAATGACCAGTCAGGTTAAAGGCTTACGAGAGGAATTCAAGAAAATGATGAGGTCCCTGACATAATGAATGAAGAAAACCTATAGCAAGGAGCACGCAGTACTTTTCACCAGAGCAATTTTTTTCAACTGACTAACTTTAGTGTGAATCAAGGGAATGATTCAGAATCACCCAGATAAGAATTCACGGGTCGTTATCCATGTGGCCCCGAAGTCATTCGGCCAGAGATTGCCAGAGAATATTTTTATCCCAGAAGACAGACGAATCCAAGGGTCCAGAATTGCATTTCTCAGTCTGGATACTCTAGCTTTGGAAGAAAAACGGAGCCACGGGCAGATAATATCGGTGTGATCCAGGTGACATACTATAAGGGACCAGCACAGTAGGCTGGAGAACGGTCCCTCGTCTCCATAGCCAAGGTGATATCTTTATCGAAATAACCCCAAAAAATTTTTTATCCCAAAAATCGTTCAGAATCATTCAGACAGGAAATTCTGAAATATTATGGCGTATATATCCAAGAAACCTTGAATGACGTAGACGTTGGCTACCCCGTGGATACAGGTGCCACACGGACTCTCGTTTCGGATAGAATATTCTCCGGGCTCCAACTCCATGAATAAAGAAAGGCAAGAAAAGGCGTCATATCCTGAGCATATGGAAGAACCCTAGAATACATGGATAAAGGGAATTTTGAAATTTCCTTAGAACCTCTGAACGGGAATTGGTCATCGCAAGTGTAGAAGTCGTTAAAATACTGAACAGTGATATTTGTTTGATATTTTTGAAAGATCATGATTAAACGCAACATAACAAGGGTGGTGGAAAACGATGCCGGCATACTGACAAGAAGTCATTTGACCCCACCGACAAATATACTGATTGCATATTTCTATAAACATCACAGGATCCAAAACTGATCACTGTGAGGGTTTGTATCTCAGCCACGCTTTTTGCATGCCATACATCT